>MDKH01114633.1:0-12754 GCA_005239495.1 Nicotiana undulata
TGTATATATCTGTGTAGGAAATGTCGAGGGTCGTTCGGCCCGAACCAACAATAAAAGTAAATTTTGCACTGCCGAGGGTCGAACGGCCCAAACCATAAGTGCATCTTTTCCATAAAATGATCATATCTATGCACTGCCGAGGGTCGAACGGCCCGAACAATAAGTGCATCTTTCAATCACGCCGTGGCGTACGGCCCGCTCCCAGGAGAGTAGGGGAAAAAACACTCTGCTCGCGAAATGTAAATTGCGAAGCGGTCACATGCACATACAACATTTTCATAAATTACCTTCAATGAACAATTCCTTTAAGTTACTAAATTTCTGTGATCTCAGGATTTCATATAGCATCAATTCATAAAGCATATAATTTATTTCACGAAAGAACGCAAGGCATAGTGTGGGTCTTAGACTACCCGGACATGGCATAACAGTAGCTACACACGGACTCCCGTCACCTCGTGCGTACGTAGCCCCCGTAAACAATAGCATATATTCATTTAGTTAACCTGTAGGGACAATTCCCCCTCACAAACTTAGAAAGGAGACTTATCTCGCTCCGAAATTCATAAACCGGCTTCCAAGCCCTTTCGACGACCCAAATTGATGCACAACGCCCCAAACTATCCAAATAACGGGCAACCCAATGAAAATATACTCTAATAATTATAACAATTAAATTTATATAAATTCCCAACTCCGCTCGGAAAGTTGAAAAAATTGCCCTCGAGCCCACGTCTCAGAAACTGACGAAACTCACAAAATCCGACAACCCATTCCGATACGAGTTCAACCATGCAAAAATTATCGAATTCCGACATCGGATTGGCTTTCAAATCTTAAATTTTTGTTTTTGGAAGATTTGCTAAAAAAAACAGATTTTTCTTCAATAAATGCATGGATTCATGATGTAGATGAGTATGGAATCATGAAATATAATCAATATAGGATATAAGGAACACATACCCCAATGTTTTCCCGTGAAAAGTGCCCTAAAATCGCCCAAGAATCGTGCTCCAAAAATCCAAAACGAAATGAAGGAAATGAGCATTTTTGGTCCTTAAGTTTCTGCCAAGCCGTCACTAAAAGTCCATTTTCGTCACTAAAAGTCGGCACTAAAAGTCCACTAGAAACAGCTTTATCAGCCCCTGTTCAATCGATCATAACTTTCAGTACAAATGTCCAAATGAAGAATGGTTTAACTTTATGAAAACTATATTTCAAGTAATACAACTTTATTGTTTGCCAAAATTTCATATTCCTTATAGATTTCTAGATATAAGCTTCCAAAGTAGGCTCCTCGCATCAGAAATTTCTGGGGAAAATTCAAAAACAGCTTTACCACCCTTCATTCAATCGGTCATAACTTTATGTAAAAATATCCAAATGGTGAATGGTTTATCTTTCTTGAAACTAGAATGCAAGTTCTAAAACTTTCATGTTCTACAACTTTTCATATTAGTTATAGATTTTGATATATATGCCTCCAAAATCAGCTCCACGACGCACCAGTTGCTGTCCAAAAGTGCAGCAGAATTTCTGCAGTTTTTTCTATTTTGTTTTTGTCCGAAACTCATTTCGTTAACCTTCTGAAATCCACCCGAGGCCCTCGAGACCTTAACCAATTATACCAACATGTCCCAAAACATGATACGAACTCGCTCTAGGCCTCAAATCACATCAAACAACGTCGAAATCATGAATCGCACCCCAATTCAAGCTTAATGAACTTTAGAACTTGAAACTTCCACATTCGATGCTGAAACCTATCAAATCACGTCCGATTGACCTCAAATTTTGCACACAAGTCACATTCAACATTACGGACCTAGTCGAACTTCCAAAATTGGAATCCAATCCCGATATCAAAAATTCAAACTCTCGGTCAAACTTCTCAAAAACCTTCAAATTTCTATCTTTAGCCAAATGACTTCAAAATGACCTACGGACATCCGAATTCACTTCTGATCACGCTCCCAACTCCAGAATCACCATATGAAGCTATTCCCAGACTCGGAATCCAGAACGGATATCAATATCACTGAAATGCACTTCAACCCAGACTTATGAAATTTCTTCTAAAATGCTAACTTCTACAATTTGCGCCGAAATGCTCCCGGGTCATCCAAACCCCAATCCGAACATATGCCCAAGTCTGAAATCATCATACGAACTTGCTGGAATCTTCGAATCCTTATTCCGAGGTCGTTTACTCAAAAATCCAATCTTAATCAATTCTTCCAACTTAAGGCTCCTAAAATGAGAATTTTCTTTCCAAATTGACTCTGAACTTCCTGAAATTCAATTCCGACCAGGCGTATGAGTCATAATATCTGAAACGAAGCTGCTCACTACCCCAAACTACTGAATGACGAGCTAGAGCTCAAAACGACCGGTCGGGTCGTTATACCTTGCCCCGTTCATCTGTCAGACCAACATATTTTATGACCAAACCTTCGCTAGATTCCAAGCCGGTTTAGCCTTTTATGAGAGTAAATGCGGGAAGATCACTTCGGAGGTCAATGAGCTCAGAGGTTGCCTTGATGAGAAAGAAAGAGAACTCTGTGATCTTTAGTCTCGTTTAGAGATGGAGACCAGGAAGAAGGCTCGCCTTGCTGATCAGGTATTGTAGTTCCCTCTTGTTTATGGTCGTCTGTCTTACTTTGGCCCCTTGACTAACCCTGGGCCGTTTCCTTGTAGTTTGAGAAAAAGGAGGCTTCACTGAGGGAGGAAATCCGAGCCCTCGATACTGAAATTATCGAGCTCCGGGGGCTATTGCATTATCCGTAGATAGAGCTGAGGCCGAGGCATTTGTTTCCTCGTATAAAGAAGATGTCGCTGTGGCGAATGTGCACGCCAAGGAGGTTTCCGAAGGGGCCGATTTACGGTTAGACCGATCAGTAGAGCATGTTTGTCTAAGATACCTGAGGTAGGTTGTAACGACCCGACCGGTCATTTTCCGTTATCGGACCCCGTTACCCTAAATGAAACTTCCCATAGCGGCTTATTATGATTTATGACTTGCGGGGACGGGTGGTTCGGGATTTGGAAGTGTTTAGAGCAGTACAGGAACACTTAGTTCCTTAAGGTTGGCCTTTTCGCCAAGTTTGACTTTGGTCAACATTTTGAGTAGACGACCTCAGAATCAAGTTCCGATAGTTCTGGTAGCTTCGTATGATGATTTCGGACTTGGGCGTATGTTCGGAATGGGTTTTGTAAGACCCGAGAGCGTTTCGGCGCCCAATATCGAAATAAGAGTTTCCTTCAGTTTGAAATTTGGTTTGGAACGTGTTTTGTGTTATCGATGTCCGAACGGAATTCCGAGATCAGGAATAGTTCCGTTATGTCATTTATAATTTTTCTGCAAAATTTGGTGTCATTCCGAGTAGTATAGGTCGGTTCGGCGCATTGTTATCGAATTCAAGAATTTGAAGTTCTCAAGTTTTGATTCTAGGGGTTTTGAGGTGTGATTTTGAGTTTTAACGTTGTTTTGAGTGTATCGAAGGCTCGAGCGAGTTCGTATTATGATTTGAGACTTGTTGGTATTTTTGGATTGGGGCTCAGGTGGGCCCAGGTGCCTCTCGGACACCAAACGAGGCCAAAAACCAGCTGAAAAAGTTGTTGGTGCACCTGTTCTGGTGTGACCGCAGGTGCGGTTGCCCAGACGCAGGTGTGGGACCGCACCGCTCATGCGGTCCCAGCCTCGCAGGTGCGACCCCCAGCGGGCAGCCCATTTCTCGTAGGTGCGGAAAAAGTTCGGCAGGAGCGGAGCCGCAGATGCGGTCTCCTCTCCGTAGGTGCGGGCCCAGACCTTCTCGTCCATTTTCGCAGGTGTGAGCCTTTGCTCGCAGATGCGAGACCGCAGGTGTGGTCCTCGAGCCGCAGGTGCGGAACCACTATTAGGCAGTGTGTTTCTTTAAAACACGGAAAATGTCCATGTTTCCTCATATCTTCCACCATTTGAGACCTTGAGAGCTTGGGAAAATTGCCCCACGACCTAGCTACTGATAAGGTAAGTAAATTCTATCCTAGTGTTAGTTTAATACATGAATTACTAGTTAAATTAACTACTTAATTAGTGCAAATCAAGGAAATGGGTAGCAACCTAGGGCTTTCGAGAATTTAGGAAATTACCTGCGAATTGGCTATGAAATCAAGTAAAAATCATTGTTAACGATCCTTAGGTTATGGGAGTGTTCCCTTCGTGAATTTTCAGAATCCGAGCGTGCGGGCCTGGAGTAAATTTTGGCATTTCTTCAAGAATGATGAATTTACTAATAAAATAGGGGAATTTCCATACTTTGGGCATAAATTGATGTATTTGTATAACATTTGGCTAGTTTCGAGTCCTCGGGTGTAGAGTTCAGAGTTTCGGGCGCGTTCTTGGTCCGGGAAGTAGATTCGGATCGAGGTGAGTCTCATTTCTAACCTTGTAAGAGGGAATTTTCCCCATAGGTAATTATGCATGATTTAAATGTCCTTATTTGTGAGGGCTACGCACGCACGAAGTGACGAGAGTCCGTGCGTAGCTACTACCCTGTCGGGTAGTTTTAGGACTCACGAGCATGCTTTTATGTGCCTTACATGTACCCATAAATGTATTTTGAGTTTTTTATTGCCCCTGAATTAGCATGAGAATATTAGGAAGTTACGTTCAAATTTCAGATGCTTAAGTTGTTGTTTGCAAGTATAATCTCTATTGAATTCTTGGATTTTCCCTGATAATTCTATGTATGTATACGAGCACCCGCTTCGCATGTATGATTCGCGAGCGGGGTAGCCTTATTATTATGTCAACCGCGTCGCATGTTCGATTCGCGAGCGGGGTAATAGATGCATCTATGGTTCGAGCCATTCGACCCTCGGCAGTGCACATTTATTTTCGCGACGCTTCGGCTGTACGCTTCGGCATACTATATGTTGTATATTTTGACTGAGAGTCTTGTTGTTATCATATAAACTTCTTCATGTGAAAAGGAAAAGTTAGTTTATTTAATACTAGTGTGATTTGACATGCAGAGGTAAATTGTAAATTTATACTTGATATTTTCGTGTCTTGAAATTTCTTGAACTGCTATCCCTGCCTAGTCTTCATTCACTTATATTATTACATCTTGACGCCAGTAAGTATCACGTCGACCTCTCTTCACTACTTCTTCGAGATTAGACGGGATACTCACTGGGTATATATTTGTTCATATGTACTCATGCTACACTTCTGTACTTAATTGTACAGGTTCTGAGGCAGGTGCTTCTGGTTATCTGACCGGAGCGTGATCTCGAGGGCATACTCCGTACCCGACTCCACGGTGAGCTGCTCCCCTTGGAAATCCTCAGCAGCACTTTGGAGTTGTCTTTTGGCTATTTTTGTTTATTTACTTCAGACAGTAGCACATCTATTCTACTTATTTAGTATATTCCACTAGTTCGCCCGTAGACTTGTGACATTAGGTCTTGGCACGTAGTAGATGTTATATTTTGGCACTGTATATATGTCATCTACAGCCTTTTTGGTTGTGATGATCTAAATTGGCTAAGTTATACGATTTCACTGTACAATGTTAAGCCTTAAAAATTGGCAAAGTTTCGGAATAATCTATCAAATAAGGAAATCTTGTTAGTAACACAAGTGTTGGCTTGCTTGACCCCGGCGGTGGGGGCCATCATGACCTGCGTTTGAATTTGGGTCGTGACACAGGACTTGAAGGACGTTTGCGCCGGGGGCATTGACCTGGTTGCAGAGATTGAAAATGTTAAGCTTTAGGAGAAAGAGGCTGTTGTCTTAATTACTTTCGAGGATGGATCAAGCGATAGCTCGGAGGATGGTAGCGACGGAGGAGAAGTCCTTGAAGTGGATGAAGTTGTTGGAGACCCCGAGATTGCTAGGGGAACAATCCCCTAGAAAACCGTTCGAAGGCATAGCTCTGGTGGTGGAGACGGGTTATGTCTGTTTCTTTCCTGTGTGGGATTAGGACATGAATCTTGTGAACAAACTTTATTAATTTTTTGGTGTATTTGATAAGTCTTTTCTCTTTCTGTCATCCCTTGTTTCTTCTTCGCCCCTCTCCCCGAATTACAATGTTTACCTGGTTGCTGCGGCCAGGGGGTTTGACCCTTTGGATCCCGAGCCGAACTTTGGGTTAGCCCGACATGGCCTTTTAATTGGCCAATGGGTTTTATGGTGTTGGCCTGAGTGTTTGTCTATAGGCTCTTGCGTGGCCATGACCCTTGGGTCGGGCCGCTAATTGAGCTTGTCGAACCCTTGGTTCTGAGTTAGCTCTGAGGCTTTTTTCTTGCACTGGCTCTAAGGAACCTACGCGACTTGTATCCAGTCGTTGTGGCTCAGTCCTTGAGCCGGGTTAGGGCTTTGAGGGAATCGACCCTCTAGATTTTAGAATTGGCCCGTATGCCCCGTTTGCACTGGCTTTAAGGCACTTACGCAACTTTTAACTAACCACTCTGGGCTTGTCGCGCCCCCTTTTTCTCCCGAAATCGGGTTTATGACATTGGTTGAGACAACTCGTTCCTTTTGGGAAAGGGGTTTGCATTGTTTGAAGAGTCGCCACCTAACGATTTTGAGGTGCGTTAGGGCACCTATCGGGGGTTCATTTATAACTGCGTTTGATAACCAGAGACAGGGTAAGGGCTTGAAATTATCCTAAGGGGAAGGTGTTAGGCACCCCTCAAGATCCACAAGTGTGGTTCCCGGCCAAAACAGCTTTTTGTGAATTTGTATAATTTAGCAAATAAACAAGTAGGGCTCAAATATAGGGGATTTAAATCTAAGTACAAATATTTGAAAACAGTTAAGATAGATATTTGAAAGGGATCACAATCAAAGCAAGCTTATGGAAGTACAAGGGTATCCTAGGTTTATTTACAATATGGATCGCATCAATGCAATACCCGGTATGACACTCCTCAAAGAGGGGCTACACGTGGTATTAGCGCACCGGTCATCATATCCATATCTACCCTTTCCCACCCCGTGAAGGTAACTAGAGCGAGGGTGGGTCTCGACCCCTATTGCATGTTGTTACCCGTCCATTTCCTAGCAGTCCCCGAGGAATTCATGACTCCTATCCTATAAAAGGGGGTTTCTAGGCAGACCCTTAAGTTTAAAGGTAAAATACTAAGGCGACACATAATAAACAGATAGGACTTCAATTAATGGGGAGCATGGAAGACAAATAAAAGGGCTCAAGTATACCTCCACACATAGTACACATAAACAGCATGTCTCATACACAATTAAGGTCTAAATTCAGGTCCTAAGTAGGGTGTCTAAGTGATAATAGCAAAGTCATATTTATTACATAACTCAGAGAGGAAGTCCTAATCAGGCTTGCCTACTGATTTTAACATGCTGACAGTTAAACATAATCACATAGACAGTTCTGGTTTTATTTTTTAAGTTGATTGCCTAAGGCTTGCCTAGGCATAAAATAATATGAAACAGTTATTCCGATCTGTTAATGATTCTAGGTTGTTATAGCTAGTAGCATGCAATACTAGGTGTTGCAAATGTTCAGGGACTCATTACCAGTTTATTTAGAACAGGAGGATTGTTTTAGATATCTATATTTAGACTAAGTGTAGTTAGATGAGTACGATCCTATAGCATAATGTATAATGCATCATGATGCATAATAACTTAAACAGGATTTCTAAATGCACATAGAATCACAACATTATGCACAGTTTCAGGAATAGCGTAGGTGATAGTTTTAATATTGCTTACCTAGAAACAGGATCTCTAAGTGCGTAGGCATGGTGAGACATGATTGTAGTTAATTTTATCCTAGGACAGAACTTCTAATGAAGTTTCAAAACATATCCACATGAACAGAATCACGTAATAGCAGTTTATTTTGTTGTCATTATTTACCTTATAGGAAGGATTTCTAAGAGTAGATGAGATGCTGAATACAATACGCATAAATCCTAAGTAGCATGATATCTAATGCATGTCATGCTTGACATGTTATACCTAAACATGGTTGTTATTTCTCATAGAGGAAAGTAAACCTAGGAGGCATGATTTCTACCCTTGATTACACTACAACATGCATATTACCCACCCCTTTTTCACTATCCAGCCCCAGAGTCGTTTATAAATAATTATTGCAGGCCATTGAATAGGAATTACATAACTAAAAATAAGAAAACAAGAAGTTAACTATAGGGAGCCTTCATAATAGGCCCAAGTCTCCAGGTACTCAATGCCAAGTATCGTTTCACCACCTTTCTCATAATCAGGGTGTGTCAGAGTTCCCTAAGGACCTCAAGGGATCCCGGGCACACCCAGATTTCATAGCCAAGATAGAGTAAGTGCAGTGTGGAAAGGCCAGCTCTTGTTTGTCAAAGTTCAGAGGGAGCTCAAGGGTCCCAAGGCAATGCTCACACAAAAGGGGCAGAACCTAAGGGGTCTAAGAATATAGTGAGAGTGTTTGACATAGTTTTTAGGAGTTTAAGTAAGAAAACAGTTTTGAAACAGTTTTGGAAAAAAGAGAGACTTAGTGAAAATACTTTTCCTTAATCAAGGTTTAAATGATGAAAAACCGTTAGGAAGAACACCATTCTCAAAACAAGTTCAACATCACACAAAAGGACCAAGAATAGTCCAACAATCACAAACAGGGGTATGGGACTTGAGGGACAAATACAGAGCAAGTAGGGGTGAGCATGTAGCAGGAAGAAACATGTATGAGCACACAATCAGAAACTCCTAAGGGTTCAGAGAATCCGGGGTACAGTAAAGTAGCAGATTAGATTAACAAATCAACACCAAACAACTAAAACCATGATCAAACTAATGTATCAATCATAGGCATGGGGGTTCACATAAGAAACAGGTGCTAAGTATAAAGAAATATGCTGGTCATTGACAAGTAAAGCATAACTTAACAGGTAGAGGGAATTCAGGATCTTAGTTACAACAGAGTAGTAAATAGGAGCAGATTAGAAACACAATAAATTGCAACAGTAATAGAAACATGTTGGTTTGAGGACTGAAATCTGAATTAGAACATACCAGTGGAGTGTAGAAAGCAGTAACACAAAGCAGAAATAGGAAGATGCACAGTAGTTAGCCTTGGCTTGTAGCCGGCTAACTTAGAGTAGTAGCAAGTAGCACAGAAGAGAGAATAGAGAGCAAGTTTTTGTTATGTGAGAGAGAGTTGAATAGATTAGTGTCCTCCTTTGCTATTGAATGAATAGAGTATATATAGTTTTGAAAAGCAGGCAGAGGAATAAGGTAAGAATAATAGTTCAGCAGTAATTCTAGAAATAATCATCAATTAGAATCAATTTAGTATACAAACTTCCTTTTGTTAAGGAATCATACCCAAACGGTAACAAGTAGTGGCAACATAAGGAAAGGAATCAAGTAAAGTGTACATAATTATAGAAATAAACACAATTAGGATCCAATAAATACAAGTACTCCCCACAATTAAGGAGTCATAGTTCAAACGGATACTACAGTGGTAAATAAGGAAAGAGAGCTAATTGAGAGGCTGATTTTAATCGTACAAAGAGTTGTAAAGAATAGGGCATGTGATTAGGGATAGGTACAGAATATACTAATTAAGGAATGTATATAATTAATTGACAGCATACTTATACATAACATAAGGTAGAAAATAATTATGAAAATCAATAAGAAATCCCTTGAAATCACAGGGAATCAAATATCAAGTAAGGCAAATGTCACGCAAATATGCAAAATCAGTAAAGAGTTCTAAGGAAAAATACACAAAATCATAGTCTTAAGGAAAATATCACAACTCTAAGGAAAATTCTCAAAGAATGTCATGCAAGATCAGTGAATTATTAGTCATAGAACTTCAGGGATTCAAATAGAGAAGATAGCACTGATTTATCATAACACTATGCGAATAAGCAGGTAATAAACAAGAATCAGGACCATAAGGAGACAGTATCAAATAAGAGTTAGAGTTTCGTATAGATCATGATATAGACAGGAATAATCGAACCCAGAAACCATAACAAGCAAACGTAAGCAAAAATCACAAAATCATAGGATGTTTACAAGAAACATGCAGATCAACTAAGCATAGTAACCAAGACAAACTCAGAACCCTAAAACATTAGGGGGGGGTTTAGCAGAATAACTCAAGTAAAGAGAGAATGATTAATCAAACGTTTAAAGTATAATGGTTCAGAAACCCTAGTTGAAGAGGAAGAGTTATTTTAGAGAAATCGAAAAAAAACCTTTGAGGAAAACAAAAGATAGCTCATAATATACACAGATCTAAAAAAGATCTAACAGAATCGGAATATCTTAGGAGTTAGGTTTTCAGAGAACCCAGAGAAAACAAGAAAACCTTAAAAATATCACCGTCTTTAGCCGGAAAAGTCATAGATCTTACTCAAACGGCCGGAGGTGGCCGGAAAATGGCATGAGGGACCATGGGTAGGAGTTGAAACGCCTCTGGATCACTTGAGGACCTCAGGGTAGTGTCAAACCGGTGTGGGGTAAAGAAGGGGCCAGGAGATGATGAGAGGCCATGGTTTCCAACGAGGGAAATGGCCGGAGAAGGTGGACATGGTCCATCGGAGAGGAGGGAGACGAGAAGGTTCTAGACAGAACCAGAGATAGAGAGAGGAAGATAGAGAGATGAATGAACCGGGAGTGAATTAGGGGAAGGGGGTAGTCATTAGGGGGATTATTAATGGAAAGAACGGAACTAGTCCGTTTATTAAATTTAATCAACAGTCCAAATCAAAAGTGGGGATTGGGTCGGGTAGGCTTAGAGATTGGGCCTAGGTTATTGGGTTATTTTGATTGGGTCTTGGGCTGGTTTCAATTAGGTTGGGGTTAGATTAAATTAGGCTATAATTTAAATAGGAAAGGGCTAATTATTAAATACCAGTATAAATAGATAAATAATTAATAAAAATAGCTAATAATTACGTAAAATAAAATTAAGTCTAAATAGGTTAAATTAAGGCAATTAACTAATATTTAAAATATAAAATGACTAACTATCAAATTAAAATGGCATAAAATGTACAATTAGGCTATAATTGCAAAATTATTGTAATTATAGCCAAATAATGCCAAATTGGCTAATTCGTGAAATAATTAAATCCTAATAGGATTAAAAATGATATATTGAGCTAGGAAATATTTTGAAATTATTTGTAATGTAATTTATGAATAATTATTGGATATGAAGTACTGAATAAATTAGAAAATAAATTGATAATAATATGGAAAATTATGGAAAAATACCAAATATTATAAAAAATGATTTTGAAGGTATATATGTAAAATTTAAAATAATTTGAGAAACCATTGGGTATCAAAAGGGCTCAGTCCCCGACCTGGTGTGATGACCCAAAAGGTCATCTTACGTAATTTAAGCTATATCTGTGTTCCGAGGCTCTGAGAGCCTCCGTTAGTCTCACCTCGATATGCGTGCACAGCCCGGACGTGCAGCCGGGAAGCTATTATATGAAAATTTGATAATTAATACATGAATATAGTTGACTTTGGTCAATATTTCTGGTAAACAGACCCGGACCCGTGATTCGACGGTCATGGAGGGTCCGTAGGAAAATATGGGACTTGGACATATGCCCGGAATCGAATTTAAAGGTCCCAAGCCCGAGAAATAAATTTTTAAAAGAAATTATTTTCTGAAAATAATAAAGGAATGTGAACGAGAATAATTATGTGAAAACCTCGTTACCGGGTCCGTATTGTGGTTCCGGAGCCCGGAACAGGTTTATTATATATTATTTTTCCTATCTGTGGAATTTGGTGTAAAACGGGCGTGAATTGAGTGATTTCAGATCAAAATGCGGTTTTGAGATTCTAAAGAATTTGAAATGCGACTTGGAAAGTGATGTTATGTTCCCGAGGCCCGAATGAGATTCCGAGACCGGGAATAGTTCCGTGGTGTTAATTATAACTTGTCTGCAAAGTTTGAAGTCGTTCCGAGCAGTTTAGGTCGGTTCGGCGTATTGAAGTGAATTCTAGAATTTTAAAGTTCTTAAGTTTGATTAATTGGATCTTGAGGTTTGATTCATGGTTCTTGATGATATTTTAATGATTTAAAAGCTTGAATGAGTCCGTAGGATGTTTTGGGAGTCGTGTGTGTTTTTTGTTTTGAGCCCCGAGGGCTAGGGTGAGTTTTGGGTAGCTAACGGGATGAGTTTAAGGTCAAAAATCTGGTGTTTTGCTGGTGTTACTGGTGTCTGGTTTCGTTCAGTGCGATCGCGTAGGTCCTCCTGCGATCGCACAGTGTTAGGTGGGTAGGGGGTCTCAGATGCTCTAAGCGATCGCAACATATGCTCCGCGATCGCAGTGATGTGATTCTAGAAGCTCTGCGATCGCACTCTACCCTTCGCGATCGCAGTAGCTTAGCCCAGCGTACTCTGCGATCGCATGACTCCTTTGGCGATCGCGTTTCATCAACCAGGTCCAACTCCGCGATCGCATTCCTATCTCCGCGATCGCATAGGGTAATTTTGCCCAGTGATTTTATTAAGTCCAAAACAGAACCTTATACAGGATTTTGTCATTTTTCACCCCTTTCTTCTTCCTCAAACCTCCATAACCGAGAATCAAGCTCCCCAACCTCCATAACTCCATAGGTGAGTGCTCTTGATCTAGTTTCCTCTTACTTTATTCAATTAATCACTAAATTCTAGGCCTAAAAACATTGAAACTAAGGTAGAAATTGGGGAAAATGGGTAGTGTTAGGTTTTTGGGATTTTTGGGTGA
>ML246527.1:0-10619 GCA_005239495.1 Nicotiana undulata
GCGGACTTTGGATCGCAGGTGCGGACTCGCACCTGCGTGTAATTGGCCGCGCCTGCGATGGGCTTGGGTCCTGGGAAAAGTCGTACCTGCGGAGTCTTGGTCCGCTCCTGCGGAAGGAGTCGCGCCTGCGAGAGGTAGGCCGCTCATGCGGCTGGAGCCGCGCCTACGATGATTTTCCGCTGGTGCGAGCCTCGCGCCTGCGGCTCATGGACCGCAGGTGCGGTCACACCAGTAAATTTCCCACCATCTATGCAATTGCTGGTTTTTGACCCCGATCGGGGTCCGGGGGACCCCTACGCCAACCCGAGCCCTCGACAAATTATACCAACAAGTCCCAAATCACATGACAGACTTGCTCGAGCTTCCAGAACACTAAAAACATCATCCAAACTAGAAATCACTCTCCAAAACCCCTTAGTTTCAAACTTAGGATTTCAAGAAAATTCAAATGGCTCACCGATACGCTGAACGGGTCTATACTGCTCGGAATGACCCCAAATTTTGCAGGCAAGTCATAAATGAATATACGGAACTATTGCCAGTTCCGGAATTCCATTCGGACCATGATATCACGAGGTCCAATTCCAGGCTGAATTCCAAATCTTATGAAATCCTGAATTCNAAATGCTGCTCGGAACCAAAATTAGCCAAATAGGCTAGCCTTCAGGAACCAAGTGTTCCTGAACTGGCCAAATCACTTCTGAATCTCGAACTACCTGCCCACACAAGTCATAAGGCATGAGTAGCCGCTATGGAAAGAGTCATTCACGGGAACGGAGTCCCAACACACAAAATGACCGGCTAGGTGGTTACACAAATGATATCGGAATTTGATTAAGTTTGTGTGGTTGAACTCATATCGGAATGGGTATTCGGTTTTTGTAAATTTTGTCGTGTTTCGAGGTGCAGGCCCGGGGGTCGACATTTTTTTTAATTTTCTAAATATTGAAATTTTATTATTCTGAATAGTTCCTTATACATTGTATGTGTATTTTGAAGTTGTTTTAGTTGACTTTGATCCGTCCAGATGTCTTTTCGCCCGAGGAGTTCACTTTTGAGTATCTGATTGTCGTCTTCGAGGTAAGTATTTTGCCTAACCTTGTGTGGGGGAACTACCCCTTAGGATTGAGTCTTCTTTGTTTACTGTAGTCCGTGTATGTGAGGTCACGAGTGCGTACTCGAACTTTTTTGCAAATAGGTTGGCCTTTTAGGATCCGTGGGTTCTTAAATTACCTGTGTATGAATTATAATTGTTACCTTTGAGTCCTTGATTGCCAATTTCATCCTTTCATGCTTAAATTAAAATTGCTTGATTTTGGATTCCTTCGTTGGCTATTTGATCTTAATTGATTTAACTGAATATTTTATCTCTCCTATCATCATGCTATATTTTCTTCCTAAACTACCTAATTGACTATAATTAGTGTCATCTAGCCCTATAGTTGATTTTTCGTAGTTGGAACATCCATTCGTGGTGTCAAGCATGCCCGTGAGTCTTACATTGTGATTTTTATGATTTTTTCCTTAAGTGCTACTTAGGTCTAGTTGATAAACATTTGTGTTGTTGATATTTCCTTGATGTTGCTTATTTTTAGGCCTTTGTTCAATCTGAGTTTTATTCCGTGAAGTTAACTGTTTAGGCGAGATTTGTTATAGTTGTTTCCCTTGCCGGGATGATGTTATTTTCATTGTTGACTCCCTTGCCGGAATGGTATGCTTTCTATTATTGTTTGTGCGGTTAATGATGTTGTTTTCATTGTTGATTCCCTTGCCGGGATAGTACGGTTTATGTTGTTGTTTACACTGTTGACTTCCCTGTCTGAATGCTATCATTTCATTTGTTTGGGTGAGAAGAGTGTAAAGAACAAATGGTGATATCGTGCCATTTCATAAGCATTATCATGTGAGGAAATAGTGTAAATCACGAAGGGTGATGACGTGCCATGTTATGATATTAAAAGCACGAAGGGTGATGCCGTGCCGTTTCTATTTATTTATCATGAGGATGAGAGTAAATCACGAAGGGTAATGTCGTGCACTTGTTTTGGAGAGTATGAGAGTAAAAGCACGAAGGGTGATGTCTTGGACTTGTTTTGGTGAGGATGAGAGTAAAAGCACGAAGGGTGATGTTGTGCACTTGTTTTGGTGAGGATGAGAGTAAAAGCACGAAGGGTGATGCCATGCACTTGTTTTGGTGAGGATGAGAGCAAAAGCACGAAGGGTAATGCCGTGCACTTGTCTTTGTATTATTATTTTTGTTGCTCCTGTTTGATATTTACTACTCCTGTTTAAGTGTTATTATTCTGTTGTTTCAATTTGGATATTCATACTGATTCCTCACTGCATTATTGACGAAACTTGATATTCCTCCGGTACTGCATGACAATTTCTGAAGTTACGGGCTGAGTGCCGGTAGATTTATATTGAGGATATTATGATTAAAAGTATTATTTAAAAAGTAATGGCTCGAAGGAGATTATGTTTGAAGGACTTTTATTTCTAAGGTATGTTGAAAAGCATTCGTTTTGCAGAAAATGATATTTGGAAGTCATTTATTAAGAAAGGTATATTTGAAAATTACGTATTTTGAAAGAAACTATGTACTAAGTATTTCTCTTTATGTCACGACCCAATTTTCCCCTCCGTTGGGTACCCTGATGGCACCTAGTCTTAGGGATTAGGTAAGCCTAATGTATTACTGAGCATCAACAATAATGAAATAAAACATAACATTCTCGATATGAAAATCTTGACAGAGTTTACAATTTCCCGAAACCCGGTAAATACAAGTCATAAGTTCTACGAATTCTTCCTACAAAATCTAAATACAACTGTCTAGGAATGAATAAGTACAGTTGAAATAAACAGGAAGGTGACTCCGAAGCCTACGAATGCAGCAGCAGGTTTACCTTGAGTTTCCTCATCAACGGTGATCCGTGCAGCTACTAACGGTCAATACCTGGATCTGTGCAAACAAAAATGCACAGAAGAGTAGTATGAGCACACCACAGCGGTGCCCAGTAAGTATCAAGACTAACCTCGATTAAGTAGTGACGAGGACTAGGCAAGACCCCACTGGTCTAATAAGAAAAAGGCATAAGTACGAAGATAATGACCGAAACGTAATGTCTATCTAAAGAGTTTCGCTGAAATAAACAGTAAGATAGAATAAAACGGAAGAAAACTCAGATCTACGACAACAAAGTAGAAATACGCAAAGAGAACATAAGAAATGTCAATCCAAAGTCGAAGTCACAACCCAATAAGCATTAACAACCTATCACTATGTCAATTTCTTCATATCAGGCTTAAACCAATAAACTCAATAGAGCTGGTAAAACGTCTAGTGAAAATATTTAAATCGTGAGTTTAGATTTGAAGGTTTTGAAAATATAATCATTTCGAAAATAAGGAAAACTTCTTTGAAACTTAATTTCTCTGAACGTATATTCATAACTTTTTAAAGAGGAATCTTTAAAGCATAGTTCCTTCAAAATACGTGGTATTCATATGTACTTTCCCAAATACTGCTTTTTTCGAATATCATTTGTCCAAATATATTTTCCCAAATACTGCTTTTCCAAATATCATTTGCCCAAATATATTTTCCCAAATACTGTTTTTCAAAATATCATTTGTCAAAATATACTTTCCCAAATACTGCCCTTTCAATTATCATTTGTTCAAATATACTTCCCCAAATACTTCTTTTTCAAATATCACTTTTCCGCAAGAAAAATACTTTTCAAAATACATATATGTATATATGTATATCTTTCAATCCAATCTCATCACTGGTAACCTCACCGGAACTCAGTCCGTAACTCGGAATTTGTCATGCAATGCAGTACAGGGGGAAAGCTCCCGGATCTCAGTCCGTAGTCCCAATTTAAATATGTGATGCATTACAGGGGGGAAAGCTCCCGGATCTCAGTCCGTAGTCCCAATTTAAATATGCGATGCAATACAGAGGGAAAGCTCCCGGATCTCAGTCCGAAGTCCCAATTTAAATATGCAATGCAGTATAGGGAAAAACAACCAGAATGCGACAGAACAACTTACAGTGCCACAACAGGCATAAAGCAACAAACAAAATGCAGGGAGCGATGAGCAATCAAATACAAGGAATTAAATCGCCAGAATGGTAAAACTCACTCATATGAAATAGCCACTGAAAGGAATACCAAGCACAAGGAAAGTAGCATAACGAGGAGAAAGCAAGGCAAATATGTCAACGATTCCATGCATCCAGATTCACAACCAAAGAAAACCAAATCATCCCGGCAAGGGAATCAGCTATAACCAATCTCACTTAGGCAATTAACTTTATCGAATAAACTCAACTCGAACGAGTATTCAATAGGTAGGCAACCCCTAAGTAATATCACCAACATAGAAATTTACCCAATTAATCCTAAGTAGCACTTAAGGGAGGGGGATCACGTAATCACGATATACGACTCACGGGCATGCTTGACACCAAGGTATAGATATTCCAATTACTGCTAAACAATTATGGGGCGAGATCATACTAATCTTAATCAAATAAGCAGAGTATGAAGAAAAACTATAGCGTAACGGTAAGAAAAGCAAGGTCTGCAAATAAGAAGCAAGGAAACACCAAGCAATCAACTTCTAATTTAACAAGGAGAGACGAAGCTAGAAATCAAGGATCGAGATATAACAATTTGCAGTTCATACGCGGGGAATATGAGGACCTAAAATCCTAGAAGGGCAATCTAATTGCACATAAGTCCGAGTACGCACTCCTCACCTCGCATACACGGACTGCAATCAACAAATAAGACTCAATCCTAGGGGTAGTTCCTCCACACAAGGTTAGGCAAGATACTACCTCAAAGACGACCACCGGAATACTCAAAAGTAGACTTCTCGGATGGAAAGACCTCTGGACGGCTCAAAACCAACTAGAACAACTTCAAAATGCACATAACACATATAAGGAATGGTTCCGAATAATAAAGTTTCAATCTTTACTAATTTATAAAAATCGATCCAAAAGTCGACCCCCGGGCCCGCACCTCGGAATCTGACAAATTTCACAAATTCTGTTTACCCATTCCGATACGAGTTCAACCATACCAAATTTATCCAAATCCGATGTCGTTTGGTTATTCAAATCATAAATTTTCAATTTAGAAATTTTCTTTCAAAAATCCAAGTTTCTTCAACCCAAAACACGAATTAAATGATAAAAATAAGGACTAATTCATGAAATATATTAAATTCTAGTGGAAGAACACTTACCCATTTGATTAGTGTGAAAATCCCCCAAGGAATTGCCCAAAACCGAGCTCTAGAACTCAAAATACCTTAAAATGGCTTAACCCTCGTTTTTGGAATTATATAATCTGCCCAGGTGTTTAAAGCATCGCGATCGCAGACAATCGGATGCGATCGCGAAGAGGAAGGGAAGGGCTGGCCATAAGATTCTATGCGATCACGGAGCTGACACTGCGATCGCGGATAAGAAAAATGTTGCTTGCCAAATTGTGCTATGCGTTCGCGGTAACACGAATGCGAACGCTGAGAATGAGAACAGGGAACTATGCGAACGCAGGTTCACTTGTGCGATCGCGATGAAGAGGGAGATGTACTTCTGCGATCGCGGATGCTTCAATGCGATCGCATTGAACAAAAATGGGTGACCCAAAATAACTCTATGCGATCGCGGCTTCATCTATGCGATCGCATAGAAGGAAACCATAAACCAGTATCAGCACTGGAAAAATATGGAAAAATGACCTGTAACCTATCTGAAACACGCCCGAGGCCCCCGGGACCCCGTCCAAACACACACACAAGTCATATACCCTAACACAGACTCGCTCGAGGTTTCAAAACACACAAACTAACGCCAAAATGACGAATCAAACCAAAAATCAAACTTAGAAATTTTCAAAACTCCAAATATCAAGACTCGCGTCGAAACCTATCAAAACAACCCGGAACGACATGAAATTTTGCAGACAAGTCCCAAATGACACAATGGACCTACAACCACTCTATGGAAATCCATTCTGAGCCCGATATCAAAATTCCACCTATCGGCCGAATTCGCCGAAATTCTAACTTCCGCCAAATTACCTCAATCTGCTCTACGGACCTCCATATCCAATTCTGGGCGCACACCTAAGTCCAAAATCATCATACGAAGCTGTTGGCGTTAACAAAAACTCATTCCGGGGCCGTTTACTCAAAAGTCAAATCTTCGGTCAACTTTCTTCACTTAAGCTTCAAAATTTGAAAATTCTCCCCTAATTCGACTCCGGATTATCCGGTAACTGAATCTAACCACGCACACAGGTCGATAAACATAATGTGAAGCTGATTATGACCTTGTACCACCGAACGGAGTTTAAACTCTCAAAACGACCAGTCGGGTCATTACATTCTCCCCCTCTTAAAACAAACGTTCGTACTCGAACGTGCCAAGATCCACCTTGAATTCATCCAATCACTGATTGCACACTTCCAACACACACCCGGAGGTGCTCCCACGTCATCCCAACCTATGTAAGCCTAACGACACCATCACAACTGTAATTTAGCCTCCTTATCACCGCTGATAAGCCTCATACCTCAATTCTTCACCCTATACTCATTTCCATAAGGTCCGATTTTGAATCCATATCCGGCATTGGCCTTAACCAGCCGCATTAAGTCATGCTTATGCCCATAAGGCATGACCACGCAATATAGCTCATCGCAAATAGGTTCAAATAGCATTTCTGATCACCATAACTGCCCGAAATCAACTCAACCTTGGCAACAACCCCACATGTGGAAGAACTCCGCTCCAACCCCATAATACTGATAAGGAAGCAATAAACATGAAAACCTCATTATTAGGCACCTAAATCACTAAGCCATAGCTAACACTACCCGGCACACATCCCGCAAACCACAACTAAAGAAGCACATAACGAAAATAAATGAATCTGAAAAGAGAGACATATAAAGGACTATCAAACAAGCCTATAGGCATAACTCTCTATCAATACTGACTTACCAAAGGTAATATAACAAGAAACAAGGCATATGAATAAATAACAAGGATTCCATCCTAATAAGAATGTCCACCGCGGTACTCAGCCCGGTCTAAATATATCAAATCACAAATAATCACGAGGACCTCGGCCTCAACTCTAAATCACATATTGAAAACATATCATGCCAATTGAAATTTCTCCCTTAACTCATCTCAGCGGATAGAAATCATAATACTAACTAAACTCACATCTCAATAGAGCATCAAATCACAGCTAGTAAACCAAGGTACTTAGGAATAAATCATATAAAGCTCAAAATAATGAACAATAAGGGCACCTCTAGTTTCACCACTAGCAAGGATGAATAATAACAATGGTAGGCACTGCTACTACTCATAGTATCTCCTAACATGAGCAACACAAAAGTAGAGTGCAAAACATTAAACTCACTCATAAATGAAACAACGAATAAGGGAACTCGTCCCGACCAGCGTAACTATAATGGAATACGATTGGTGCCCCTCTGAAGCACATCAAAACAAACCTGAGTGATGATATCTGACACAACGGTCTCTAGCCTGCTATATGAAACACATCAACGTGTCGTGCCTCCCCCTCTTGGGCGCCCTCTACTCACCTGAATACCCTGCTATAACACACTTACAGGAATCCTGAAGCAATCTCTCGCCTTGAGGCTTTCATCTCCACACTAAAAACAATCTCTTTGATGACGTGGCTGTAGAAACCACACAATACGGGTCCTCTGAGACCCAGGAGTACCTGAGAACTCCCATGCGAAGCTGGTAATGCAAACTGAACTGGTTGACCCACAAAATATCTACCATGTCGTACCTTGCCTCCATAATAAGGACCAGTAGATCTCTCCAGCCTAGGTGCCTTCTAACTGAAGCAACCAAGCGAGGGGTATATCTGGCCAACTTACCGAATCTAACGACATACTCCAATAGTGACATAGCGCCCTAATGCAACTGCTAAAACTGCATGCGCCATGCATCTCGGAGGGACTTGTGCGACTCCCTCAACAACATCCCTGGGACCTGAATCCATGCAAGTGAAACTGACTTGGCTGGGCTACCCCTCTCATGTGCCCACCACTACTGACAAAACCACTACTCTGAACCTGAGACGTGACAAAAGCAATCTCGCTTGTCTCCACAATGCCCGAAGCACGAAGAATATAGTGACACTCCTCCAAGAAAACCTAAGCATCATCTGTCGCCAATCCACTAAGAGATAGAGGGGTGATATTTTCTGTACCTCCCAAGT
The DNA here is from genome assembly GCA_005239495.1 of Nicotiana undulata. Lineage (NCBI taxonomy): Eukaryota > Viridiplantae > Streptophyta > Magnoliopsida > Solanales > Solanaceae > Nicotiana > Nicotiana undulata. The sequence continues at coordinate 8,301 of ML246527.1, forward strand.
TCAAGGTATTCTTCCTCCGATGCTGCTACCCTAACCACGGCTGAACTGAAGCCACATATCGTGCCGCCATGACAACTGGAACCTGACCAACATAATCTAACTTTTCTGGAGTGTGGACGGTGGGAGTCTGAACTCCTTTCCTGATCTGTGGCAACTGCTTCACTAGAATCAATCCCGCTTGAGTCGATATACCAATCATACTCAAAACCACAACCCCGATGTCTTGAAGTCCGGAGTAACAATAGGCACCTCCAGTACTTAGTGTTTCCCCAACTGGAATTGCTGGCGGCTCTTCACGGTCGTTCTAGTAGGCATCTTAACTGCGGTGCGTGCTCTTCGTCGGCCTCCTTCTCTGACTCTTGCGACCTTTGCGTCGGGGTAACGTCATCAGGAACCGCAGTTCATGTCCTCACCGTTAGGGAGAGAATGGATTGAAAATTTCAAATTTCTGGGTCAATGAACTCGCATGATAGGAAAGAAGGAAGTGAAATCATCCTAATAGTTCTGTAGCCTCTCGAAGATAAGTACATACGTCTCCGTACGAATCTGCAAGACTCTACTGAACCCGCTTATGACTTGTAGCACCTATGAACCTAGAGCTCTGATACCAACTTGTCACGACCCAATTTTCCCCTCCGTTGGGTACCGTGATGGAACCTAGTCTTAGGGACTAGGTAAGCCTAATATATTACTGAGCATCAACAATAATGAAATAAAACATAGCAAACTCCATATGAAAATCTTGACAGAGTTTACAATTTCCCAAAACCCGGTAAATACAAGTCATAAGCTCTACGAATTCTTCCTACAAAATCCAAATACAACTGTCTAGGAATGAATAAGTACAGTTGAAATAAACAGGAAGGTGACTCCAAAGCCTACGAACGCAGCAGCAGGTTTACCTTGAGTCTCCTCATCAACGGTGATCCATGAAGCTACTAACGGTCAATACCTTGATCTGTGCAAACAAAAATGCACAGAAGAGTAGTATTAGCACACCACAACGGTGCCCGGTAAGTATCAAGATTAACCTCGGTGAAGTAGTGACGCGGACTAGTCAAGACCCCACTGGTCTAATAAGAAAAATGCATAAGGACGAAGATAATGACCGAAACGTAATACCTATCTAAAGAGTTTCGCTGAAATAAATAGTAAGATAGAATAATACGGAAGAAAACTCAGCAAATACGATCTACGGCAACAAAGTAGAAATACGCAAAGAGAACATAACAAATATCAAGCCAAAGTCGAAGTCACAACCCAATAAGCATTAACAACCTATCACTATATCAATTTTTTCATATCCGGCTTAAACCAATAAACTCAATAGAGCTGGTAAAACGTCGAGTGAAAACATTTAAATCGTGAGTTTAGATTTGAAGGTTTTGAAAATATAATCATTTCGGAAATAAGGAAAGCTTCTTTGAAACGTAATTCTTTGAACGTATATTCATATCTTTTTAAAGAGGAATCTTTAAAGCATAGTTCCTTCAAAATACCTGTTGTTCATATATACTTTCCCAAATACTGCTTTTTCCGAATATCATTTGTCCAAATATATTTTTCCAAATACTGCTTTTCCAAATATCATTTGCACAAATATATTTTCCCAAATATTGCTTTTCCAAATATTATTTGTCAAAATATACTTTCCCAAATACTGCCCTTTCAATTATCATTTGTTTAAATATACTTCCCCAACTACTGCTTTTTCAAATATAACTTTTCCGCAAGACAAATACTTTTCAAAATACATATATGTATATATGTATATCTTTCAATCCAATCTCATCACTGGTAACCTCACCGGAACTCAATCCGTAACTCAGAATTTCTCATGCAATGCAGTGCAGGGGGAAAGCTCCCGGATCTCAGTCTGTAGTCCCAATTTAAATATGCGATGCAGTACAGGGGGAAAGCTCCCGGATCTCCGTCTGTAGTCCCAATTTAAATATGCAATGCAGTACAGGGAAAAACAACCAGAATGCGACAGAACAGCATACAGGGCCACAACAGGAATAAAACAACAAACAAAATGCAGGGTGCGATGAGCAATCGAATACAAGGAATTAAATCGCTAGAATGGTAAAACTCACTCATAAGAAATAGCCACTGAAAGGAATACCAAGCACAAGGTAAGTAGCATAACAAGGAGAAACCAAGGCAAATATGTCAACGATTCCATGCATCCAGATTCACAACCAAAGAAAACCAAATCATCCCGGCAAGGGAATCAACTATAACCAATCTCACTTAGGCAATTAAATTTATCGAATAAACTCAACTCGAACGTGTATTCAATAGGTAGGCAGCCCCTAA
>ML246530.1:0-15432 GCA_005239495.1 Nicotiana undulata
TATATATATAAACCGCGTCTCATGATCGATTCGCGAGAGGGAAAAATAGATGCATCTATGGTTTGAGCCGTTCGACCCTCGACAGTGCACAATTTATTATTGTTGGTCCACGCCGTTCGACCCTCGGCATTGCTTGCGCATGATATTTGCTGCGTAGTTACTATGATGTTTGCCTTATTAACTGGCCTGAAATATTAAGATGTCAATTGAAATGACAGAGATTTAGAGTTACTAAAGATTTTGGAAGAAGTTGTTCCTTCCCGTTGATTAAGTTGTTAATTGATTAAATCACCCATGTTGATTAATTGTTATTAATATGACAAAGAATTAAAGTGTTAAATGTGGAAAAAGTTGACATTATTTATTCCTGAACTTAATAAATTGCCTATGATAACCATGCTTAGTGTCACACTTGAATAATCTAAATTGACCTATAGCATGTGTCTAATCTGACCTCTCATCACTACCTCTCTAAGGTTAGGAGGGATACTTACTGAGTACACATTGTTTTCGTACTCATACTACACTTGTTGTGCATTTTGTTGCACATGTACCTTCATAGCCAGCGACTGACTTGGAGACTTGGGTGGGCTGCATCATCTGGAGGCGTTCCGCAGCTGACAGAGTCTTCCTCCTATGTATTTGTACTTTATTTTCAGTCCTTGTTCAATTTGTACCTCGGACAAGCTTTGTATGATTGTATAAATCCTTAGAAGTTGCTCGTGTACTTGTGTCACCATGTTCTGGGGATGTGTTGGGATTTATTTCATTAAATTAAATTGATATTCCTGTCGTATTTAATTAACGAAGATTTATTCATTTGATTATGAAATGAAATGAAAGGTAACGATTTCGAAGATGATAAAACAGAAATGAATTTCAACTAATTAAGGTTTGGCTTTCCTGATAGTTTGGGTCGTGACAACATGGTATCAGAGCTCTAGGTTCCCCTAGGTTTCACGAGTCATGAGCAAGTCTAGTTGAGTCTTGCGGATTGGTACGGGGACGTCTGTACTTATCTTCGAGAGGCTACAGGGCGGTTAGGAGTACTTCCCTTCTTGATTCCTCATCGTGCGATTTGATTCCTCTGAGGCTTATGCCTATGTTTCTTCCTACTCTAACTTACGCGTCGCGAATCGCATGTTATGAATCAGGAATTTGAGGAGTTGTAATGATGCCACATATATGGTGCGTGAAGTCTTCTGTGCGTAGTTTATTGGGTTGTTGTTGTCGCCCTACAGAAAGGAAATATGTTGTTTCAGCTCAGTAGTCGTGTTTCTGAGAGCCTTGAGGATATGCTCAGGTAGTGATGATGTTTACGATTGGTTATCGCGCGATGTGGGGGTGAAGATATAATGCTTTCCCATGTGTTGGGGTGATGAATGGTTTGAAGGGATGTCTTCTCAAGGCGTGATTTCAAGATTTCGGTATTTTAGTTCCGGCATAGGAAAGTCATGTGGACTTTGAATGGTCTAGTTCGGATTGATAAAGTAGTAAGACTTGGTGTATTCAATTGAGGTGGAATATTCACCTGTGTTGTGACATCGTCATCATTAATCGAATGGAATTTGATAAGCTCGTTGGCGCTATGGTTTCTTCGGTTGCATTAGGTCAGAGTGTGGTTAAATAGTATTGAAGAAGCGGCTGTCATAGACCATGGTGTGAAGTGGTCAAAGTATTGAATGAGCGTTTCTAATTAAGGTAGCTCGAGGAAGATGATCTTCGGGGATTCGAAGTTATGGTAATCTGCCGGTTTAGGTGTTGTAGAGAATGATATAGAATTGAGGCCGCAATTGAGAAGCATGCGATGGAGGAAGTCATGTGAGAAGTGTCAGGCGGCAGCTAAAATTATAAAAGGGGTCGGGCAGAAGAGAAGGAAGTCAGGTAGTGCTGAAGGGAGTGAGTTTAACTAAAGTGGGAGAGTGGCAGCGTAGCATATGAGTTCAGTGGTAAGACGGATGCATATATTGAGGAGAAGTTGGAGTGTTTTGAGAATTTAGTGGACGGTGATTAGGTCCACGAGCTTAAACTGGGATGTTAGTTATTCGGCGGAAGGTTGGATGCAACAGAGAGGAGTTGTCAGGGATGAAGACTTGGTGCAATGTGGCGGTGAATTTGAAGATGTGGTAGCGCATTTAGTAGAGGTCCATGAGGAGCGGACGGATAGGCAAGTTTGGTGAATGAGGGAAGGCTTGGGATGGGGTATTGATGTTGTAGAGGGTGTGCAGCGTAGCGTTGTTGGACGGTGTTGGTTGGTGACTTGCACAGGTGGGTTATCTCCTGGGAGTAGGTTAGCGGTTGGGTGGTTGGCAAGTTTCTGCAAGGAATAATAGTGGCTATTCGGTAGGAGGCAGAATGTATGAATGGTGCTAGAGGATTTAGGTAATGAGGGAATGCTAACAGGAGAATTTGGAAGGATTGGACGGGTTGGTTGAGCAAGATCATGCTAGCAAAGGAGAAAGGATCTCAGCAGGGTCTAGAGTGGTGCAAGGATGTAGCTTCGGGCTAAGTGAGGGAGTCCCACCACCTGGAGTTGGGTTGTAGGATTGTGTTCTCATGGGGTTGCATATTGTCGGCGTATTAGCAAGTTGTTACAGCTAAGGGAAAGAAGTAAAATAGTGTTTGTGCGTAGGATTTGATGAACGTGTGCAAAAGTTGGCCCCATTGGACCAGGATTGGGCTTTGAAAGACTCAGAATTTATGCTTAGGGCATGGGCGAGCTGTAGGGTAGCCACTAGGTCACGTGCTTCATTGAGAAGGTGTTTATGTGCTAGAAGATCCTTGGAATTGGTTGTATTCGGGGCCAGTCAGAGTGGGTGACTCTCAGTAGCGGTCCTAGTGAATTCAAAGGATAAGGAAGGCGGTATTTAAGGATTTCAAGTAGTTGTGTGAGTAAGGATCGAGCTTTTGCAACGTAGCTGCTGAGAAAGGGGAAAAGGTTGGAGTGTTCTATGTTATTGTCGGCATGCATGATAATATTGGAGGAGTGAGAGAAATAAACTCTGGATCGTAGAAATGGTTATTGGAATGGTATGAGACGGGCTGCGGGATTTAGGCAGCACGATCTCGTGAGTCAGGGTCACTGGGGAAAAGTGAGGGTTGAGTTGCTATGAGTTGAAGGGAGCTACTATTATCTCTGAAGCAATTGAAGATGATTTAAAGGAAGATAAATTTGGTTAGCCATGGTTGAAATGGCACAGGTGCAGCAGTGATCAGTACCTTCGGTGTGATTGTGTGTGGTTATGATTCTCACGAATTGAGGTAAGTAAAAGGTTTTCTATATGATGAAGTGTTCACCCTAATAGTGGTTCAGGAGTTATGGTGGAATTCCTATGTTGTTCCATAATGACATGTTAGGTACAGTAAGCAGCATGTAACTGGAAGTAAGAATCGAGATTGCGGTTCGGTGTTAACAAGGAGGTCATGAGCTCGGAGGAGCAAGAACAAGGGATTTGGATGTTTAGAATGACCTGATGTTGTCTTCAGTGTTACCTGAGATCGATATTCGGTGAAAGAGGCTTTGTGCCCTGGTCATGGTTTCCTGATGTGTTTTGCAGGATTTGTGTGGTCGGTGGTATGGATGTGCAGACTTGTTACCTTGTGTGGAAGGTCGTGGGAGTATGACCGCGGGAAGATTGCATAAGAGTGACTTGTCGTCACCTGATGGACTGAAAGATTTGACCGAGTTTGAGGAAGGGCAATGTTGCTTATTTGAGGATGTATGCCAGGATGGCGTTCAGTTCATCTTTGTGGTGAATTGTGGGGTGTTGTTCCGGCTATGATGGTTGTTCTTGCGTGTTATGAAAGGAAATGGATTGTTTTAGACCCAGGTAAGGCTATCGGCCTAGTTCAGTGCGAACAGAATCGGCTTGAAGTGTATAAATGAATTTAAACGAGATTATGGACTTCATGCGAGTCAGACGTGTTCATTTCAGTATGGCGCTCCTCAGGGAGGGGTGTCGGAATATCAGGTATTGTTCTGTCTCCGTCAATTAATGTGATATTAAGATTTTGCTGTGTGAGTTGTGAAGAAGCTTGATAATTTCTTATATGTTGCGATTCTGCGTAGTGATGAGGTTATGTGAGCAGGATGGTTCTTGGGATTCAGATTATATATCGCACCTCAGTTGTGCTTGAGTTTTGTAGCATATGGCTCTATCAGTTCCCCCAAAATGGTATTATGCACTTAGCGTGCTTGTGACCGGCAATCAGTAATTTATGATAGTGAGCAAATTCAGCTCCGTGTATATCTCCTTATGTGAATTTTATGATGGGACCGGGTGGCACGCGTCCACGGGTATGTTATTCGGATCGGGTTGCACGCCGCAACAGTGTGATGATGAGTAAGATTCCCGTATTTATTTTCTTATGTTATACTTCCTGCGTTCTAGGAAAACTCATATTAGTTGCGTGAGTTGAGTAGTCCTTTCCTGAGTCATTTCTTATATATCATGTTCGAGTTGTGGCCTACTGGTGCATATTGTCATTGTGTGTGGTTGTTGGTCATGTCGGGGATGATTTGCTACCTGAACAGTTCATACCGAGTGAGACGAGATTTATTGGATCATGGGTCAAGTGCGATGAGAATATGTGAAGTAAATTGCAGGACAATCACCATTATTTGGACCGCAATGAGATGGTGATCCAAGTCAAGAGAAAAAGATTTCAATGTTTTGGTTAACTCTGCAGCTGGTTAGGAATTTCTACACATCTCCTCTGATATGGTGGTATCGTCAGCATTATAGCAAGATGTATGTATATATCTTACTAAGTGCATTGAGAGCATCAGATTCGTAGAATTGTGGCTATTAAGGCTCATGGAGCGTCAATGTGGTTAGATGATGGACTATGTAGTGTCTAGTGTTGATTCAGCAAAGGTACGCAGTTGGGTTCTGGTGCCTCGTGTGGTAATTGTCATGATGTTTATTGGGAACAAGCCTGGCAGAGAATTTTCGGTGTTGGAATTGAGTGTGGAACTTGAGGTATGGATAAAGGAGGGTATCTTCAGATTTTATCAAGCTTATGTGTTCAACTGGGTTGTGGCAGCACGGGCAGGTGCACGAGATGTTAAACAGTGATTTCAGATAACTCCAGGGCAATTCTTGGCACGTTCGAGGACGAACGTCTGTTTAAGTGGGGGGGAATGTAACGACCCAATCGGTCGTTTTGATCTCTAGCGCGTCGTTTAGCAGTTGGAAGTCATGAAAAGCTTCATTTCAGGTATTAGGACTTGTGCGTATGGTCGAAGTTGAGATTCAGGAAGTTCGGAGTTGAATTGGAAGGAAATATTTTCATTTCGGAAGCCTTAAGTTGGAGAAATTGATTAAGATTGGAATTTTGAGAAAACGACCTCGGAATTAGGATCAGAAAGGTTCCAGCAGGTTCGTATGATGATTTCGGACTTGGGCGTATGTCCGAATCAGGGTAAGGATAACCCGGGAGCGTTTCGGCGTATATTGTGAAAGTCGGCATTTTAGAAAAAATTTCCTAAGTTTGGGTTGGAAGGCATTTCAGGGATATTGATGTCCGATTGGGATTCTGAGTCTAGGAATAGCTTCGTATGGTAACTCTCGAGTTGGGAGTGCGATCGGAAGTGAATTCGGATGTCCGTAGGTTATTTTGAAGTCATTTGGCTAAAGTTAGAAATTTGAAGGTTTTGAAGAATCCGATCAGAAGTGGAAATTCTGATATCGAGGTCAGAATGCGATTCTGGAAGTTGGAGCAGTTCGGTAATGTTGAATATGACTTGTGTGCAAAATTTGGGGTCAATCGGAGGTGATTTGACGGGTTTTGGCATCGAATGTGGAAGTTTGGAATTTCAAGTTCTTAAATATTTGGATCGGGGAGCGATTTGTCGTTTCGATGTTGTTTGATGTAATTTGAGGCCTCGAGCAAGTCCGTGTCATGTTTTGGGACAGGTTGGTGTGATTGGACGGGGTCCCGGGGACCCCGGGTGGATTTTGGGTGGTTAATGGATCAATATTGGAAGATTGAAGAAGCTGAAGATCTGTTGTCATCTGGTGTGACCGCACCTGCGAGGCTTTCGCTGCAGGTGCGGCTAAGGGCACCGCAGGTGCGAGTTTTGGGCTAGAGCTGAGGAGGCCGCAGGTGCGGAAGTTTGGTCGCACCTGCGGAAGCGCGGGTGCGAAGAGGGGGACCGCAGAAGTGAGAGGTGCTGGGTTGAGTCAGAACCGCACCAACGATGGAATTCCCGCAGGTGCGGAGCCGCAGGAGCGGCTATTTGACCGCAGGTGCGAAAAGAGGCCTGGGCAGAATGTTTTAAAGTCGGGTTTTTGTCATTTCTCACCTATTTTTCATTTGATATGGGCGACTTTGGAGAGCAATTCAAGGGGGATTTTCGTCAGGCATCAAAGGTAAGTTATTTCCGCATGTTTTTGAATTAAATACAAGATTATTGCATAGATTAGATATGAGAAATTGAGAAAAATTGGGGTTTTTGGAGAAAAACCTAGAAATTTGGGTAAAATGGATTTCAAACCACGAATTGAGCATGAATATTTGAGTGAATTGTATATTTGAACTACTAAAGCTATGGGTAGAGTTTATCTTCGAGAAATTTCGGAATCCGGGCACGTGGGCTCGAGGGCATTTTGGTCAATTCATTAAGCGGAGTTGGGAAATTATATATTTTGAATTATTTTTTTTGGCAATCCACTAGGCAGGGCCTAGGGCTAGTTTTTATTTATAGTAAAAGCATAGAACAAAAGTGTCATGTTGTCCTACAATGAATATGACTGTAAAAGTATGTAAGCACATCACACCTATTACCATAATTGGGCTTATAACACCTAACCATGATATTACATATGATGCTACCACTAATAACAGCTGAATTAGCCTAGGTACGTTACAAACCATAACAATTGCACTACTTAGCCTTGTTTTCTTCAATCCATGACTAGCCATAAATGTTTTGCATGTATAGCCACATCCAGCATTTTGAGTAACCGTGCTCCATCTCCTCCATTGATCCCTATGTCCCTTGCATGTACTATCCATCCATTCCAGTGATTCTGAAGTCCTTGGTGATTGCATGTATAGCCATTTTCTTCGCATCTCTTCCAATTGCATTTGTATCCACTTTTTCTTGGTATTATATGCCCATTGTACCTTGTGTTGCTGGTGTCCTGTGTGTGTGTTGTGTTTTCCCATGACTGAATAGTATTGAGGTATCCACAATCTTGACTTTTTCCAAATGTGATTCCCAATTCTGCCTAGTCGACTGCTTACTGCATATTGTTGTTGCTGCCTTGCTTATATCTTTCTTCCAGTTTGACTTGTGCTCTGTTGATTGATTCATAGGTTGGTCACCTATCTTTCCGATTATTGTCCTTGCACAGTCCCTTGTATGTAACATTTTACTCCTTTTCCTCTTGAGTCGATGCATCCTCCAATAGTTTGTTTCCCTGGGTATTCCAACTATCGAGTGAACCAGTTGGAGATCTCCTTTGTCGTAGCTTCTATGCTTATGCCTACTACTAGTGCTCGTTGAAGGGATTGAGCATCGAGTTCTAATACCATCCTCTCAATTTGCATCCAGTAGTAGGGCATAGATACAGTAACTATACTTGCAAACAAGAAAACCATGTTAGTAAAAGCATCATTCATCATGCTCCTCTCCATAAAGAGTTGAGCATGATGAGGTTCCTGTTTGTCATGATCCCTTGTGCTGCAGTATGAGCTTCTGTATGAGCATGAACAATTATTTGCCTGACTCCCTGTATATCCAATCCTACTCCTCCTTATACTCCTCTAGCCAATTTCTGCCAAGTTGATATGCTGCCCATTTCTCTGTTTTCTGGGCAGCAGCATTATCAAAATTTTGCTTGATGACCTCCAGTTGTCCCCAATCTTTGCCTCAATTGCCTTTGACCTCCAGCTCTTAATTTTAACGCACCTAGCCTGCCCAATTCTCTTATGCATTCTGGGCAATGACTTCTCCCTATCTTGCCAGTTCATGTACAAATCCTAAGGGAGGGGTACTTGGTGATGATCAAATCACAATGGAGGAGACCATGGCTGTCCAGTTCTTATACTAATTTGTTTGTTTATTTTGCAGGTCCAACCACAAAGTTATTGTCCTTTGCCTTGCAAAATTCCAATTGGTGGTATTAGTGCCTAACACTCATTCCACTGGAAGGACAGTTAAGGAAGGCAATGGCATTGAGTTTGGAAGGGAGAAAATGCAGAAAAAACTAATACAAAAGCCCAGAAAGAGAAGTGGGCACATTCACAGAGTGGAAACAGAAGGATTGAAATGCTACAACAAAGTATATAAAACAAAGATGTCTAGAATGCTAAATAGAATTAGACAGCAGGAGGTGAGGTAATAAAGGGAAGATAGACAGGACCTAGGGGCTCAGGAGAGTATGGGTGCAAGGCTACACAAAATCAGATTCACAGCTAACCCAAGTAGGTGCACAATGGTACAGTGATCAAGTAGTATCTCATTCACCCTGCTCTCCCCTTCCTCCTTACTGCCTATTGTCATGCTACCTTGACCCTTATATAAGGACATTGGGCTTTGTCTTCATTCACAATTCTCCTCCCATGAGCATCTAGATGCCAAAAATGATGACATTCAATTTCTCCACTATCTAGTGCATAATTAGCAAGATGGCCCACCAATTTATTTGCTTCCCTAAAAGTATGTGACATCTTATAGTTTCTCCCCATCTCAATTCCTTTATATCTTCGATTTGCTCCACAATATTCCATGGGGGATTCCATAAACCTTCTACCACATTGAGCAACAACATCGAGTCCATTTGGAACCACACTTGCCCATAGTTAAGACTCTTGCACACCCTCATTGCCTCCAGTAGTGCATATGCTTCAGCCACCGTGTTTGTAGTTTCTTCAATCTCCTTACCAAGTGCATTGATTAGGTCCCCTGTCTCATTCCTATACAAACACCAATGGAGCTCCTGCCTGGGTTACCCCTTGACGCACCGTCCGTGTTGACCTTCATCCATCCTACCATTGGCATCTCCCACAACACCTTGTAATACTTCAATGTTGGTGTGAAATTTTCCAACATAAGCATCAAGTCTTCCCATTTGTGAGGAACATGTTTCAAGCCTGGTTTCCTCACCTTTACCAACGCTTGAAGTGATGAAGATGCTTGGTAAATTACCCTACTAAATGACACTGCCTCCCCGTACTTAAAATTATTTCTCCTTTTCCATAGCTCCCAAATGATACATGATGGCAAAGCCTGCATGATTGGCTTGATTCTAGGCAGGGCATTGGCATTCCAACACTTTGTAATTGCTAGCTGTAATGTTAACCCCTCCAGATTAATTCCAGCCCGCGATAAAAAATATTTCCACACTATCTTAGCAGCTTGATAGGTGAAGAACAAATGGACTAAGGATTCCTGCTTAGGCTCCCTACAACACCAACATTTTGACGGCATGTTATACCCCAATCTTCTCATAAAATCATCAAGTGCCAACTTAGATCTCCACACCTTCCACATGAAAAATACAATTTTAAAAGGCAACCCTTTAACCCATATCATTTTATATGCAACACTTGGATGTTCTCTCCTCCTCAAATAATCCCACGCTGAGCTTACACTAAATTCACCTCGAGTCTCAAGCATCCAGTAGGGGATGTCTAATGTGTTTCTAGGCACTGTAGGCTTCACCTTTTCCAGTATATGCACAGCAAATTCCTCTGGCAGTGCCTCCATGAGCTTTTCCTCATTCCATCCATATCCCTCCACCACATCATAAACATTGTGAATTGACTCATCAATTCCAAACTCCGGAGGAACAAGGAAATATAGAGCCCCCAACCCTGTCCAATTATCAAACCAAAATAGAGAAGACCCCATCTTTGGATGCCACATAATTTGATGTTCGATTGAGTCCCTACACTCCAACATTTTCCTCCAAATATGTGACCCACGTCTCCATGGTACAATCACAGCATTTAACTTCTTGCAGTAATTTTGACACATAAAAGCACTCCATAGACTTGGCTTAGTTCTAAAGTTCCACCACATCTTGCTAAATAGAGCCTTTAACACATCATGTAGTGATCTAAAACCAATGCCCCCTTCATCACACGGCATACACAAGTTATTCAACGATGCCCAATACCTAGATGTTCCACCAATTGCACTACTCCAGAAAAATTGTGCAAAAATTTGGTGCAATTTATTGATAACATTCTTAGATGGATTCACTGTTAAAAGCAAGTGAATTGGCAATACTTTGAAAAACATGAGCAATCAAAACTGCCCGGCCACCAATTGACAGTAGTTTCCCCTTCCAACCTTGTAGCTTATCCATCACCTTGGTGATCAAATCTTTGTAATAGTCCATCTTCCTTCTAGCATAGAATATAGGGCATCCTAAGTAAGTAAAAGGAAATTCATTCCTTTCAATTCCAGTAACCCTTTCAACATTTTCCACAACTTCATTATCCGCAAGGTGATGCATATAAAGAGCTGATTTAGTCTTATTCACCATCTGTCCAGACGCCATTTCATAAGCATTCAACACTTGCATGATCAATGTTAAAGACATTTCATCTGAGGAGGAAAATATTATAGTGTCATCCTCATACGCCAAGTGATTAAATTTTATACTCCATTTAGGCATACCATATCCTCTAAAGTGCAAATTCCTATGAAGTGAGTTAAGTCCCCTAGACAAAGCTTCAGCTGCCAAAATAAACAATGTAGGGGACACTGAATCGCCTTGTTTGACACCCCTAGATGATTTGAAGAAACCATAGGCATGTCCATTAATTAAGACTGAGTACCAATTGTTTGAGACTATCCCAAACACCAGCCCTATGAAGCTCTCTCCGAACCCCATCTTCCTTAGCACCGTTGTGAGAAACAACCATGAGAGTCTATCACACGCCTTAGTCATGTCAATCTTAATAACGACATTAGGTCCAACCCTTGTTTCTAGCCTAATGTCAGTTATTATTTCTTGAGTCAACAACATATTCTCCACCATGCTCCTCCCTTTTACAAAGCCTGATTGCTCCATAGAAATTATATTTGGGAGAAGGCCTACTAACCTTTCATGAACCACCCTTGAAATGATCTTATTAGAAAAATTACTCAAGCTTATCGGCCTCAAATCAGAAAAGGTACACATCTCCTTCTTCTTTGGCAAGAGCACAAGATTTGTATGAGTTATGCATCTGGGCATTTCATGTCTATTGAAAGTATCCCTTACCATATCATATATGTCATCCCCAATGATATCCCAACAAGCATGATAAAAACTCCCTGAAAATCCATCCAGACCACTTGCACTATCTCCATTAAGACCATAGACTGCCTTCTTTACTTCTTATTTAGTAGGTTGCTGCATTAAATGTTCATTTTGCTCCATGTTAATCCATGAGGGTACATGATCGAAAATTCGAAAATCTGAAGGCACCATTGTTTCTGAAAATTGTTCTTTGAAGAATGTTACTGCCTCGTCTGCTATTTCAGCATTCTCTTCGACCCAAATTCCCTTGCTGTTTTTTAGAATCCTTTTAAGTTGTAGTCTTTTCCTTCTCCCATTAACATGAGCATGAAATAATTTGGTATTTCGATCACCATCTGCAAACCATTGCATTCCAGCCTTTTGCCTCCAAAATTCCTCCTCTATTGTCATATATTTGATCAATTGAGCTTGAACCCTTTGTAGCCTCTCCCTGTTCTCTTTAGTTGGATATGCTTCAAACTGAACTTCATGGACAACTACCACAACCTCCAAGCTTTTTAACTTCTAAAAAATATCACCATAAGTAGCCTTACTCCAGGAGGTTAGTGCCTTCTTAAGTTTCTTCAATTTGTAGTTGAAGATAACAAAAGGATTTGCACAAAAATCTGCATGCCAATTCTCCTTCACCACCTCCTTAAATAATTCATTATTAATCCAAAATTTCAGAAACTTGAAGGGTTTCTTCATAGGTTCATCCTCTTTATCATACTTCAATAACATGGGTCGATGATCTGAGCCTATTTTGGATAAATGTGTAACCTCAATTCCTGGAAAAGTTTGTTGAAACTCCATATTTCCAAAGCAACGATCCAGCCTTTTGAAGATACATTCTTCATCTGCACGTCTGTTCCACCATGTGTATATACTACCATTGAACCCCAGATCAGATAAATAACATGTAGTTATACAATGTCTGAAATTATCAATCTCGTTCAGGGACACTGGAAGGCCACCAAATTTCTCTTCCTCATCCCATATTACGTTGAAATCACCACCTACAAGCCATGGTACTGCCATGTCTGCAGCCAAATTATACAACGAATCCCATAGCTCTATTTTCTCTATTGTATCACACTTTGCATATACTAGAGTCAAGATTAATTCCACCTTAGTTTCAGTGTGAATTAACCTCAATGTAAGTTGCTGCACCATGTCAAACATAATCTCCCCATCAAAAATTTCATCTATGAACACCCAAATTTTATTTGAAACGTTTGCAATTGCTTGAGCAAATCTAATTCTCCTTCTGTATTTCTCCAACTTCCTTGCTTGTTGTTTGGGTTCCATGAGTCCAATGAACTAGAAATTATGTTGTTTATTCATTGTAATTAATCTCTCAAATGCATGCATGGTCTTGATTGACCTAATGTTCCAGATTAGAGCATCCATTAAACGTTTGGTCTAGACATTGTCCTTCTAGTTTGAAGTTGAACTCCAGTTGAGGGAACAATAGAGGCTTCCTTTACTGAGTCCTTAGCTGCCTTTTTTCTCCCCTTAGCTCCTGATTTCTCCTTATCCAAATGTCTAGGAGATAGGTCGCCTTGCCTTGCAATGTTTCTGAAGTTTTGAGCAATTGATTCTTCATCAAGATCATTGCCCAAGGTTTCTCCTTGATCATGAGCCCCTGCTTCTTTGTACCAGCCTCTACTACTTCCCTCTCTTGCCTTTGAGTTACCTGCTGATCCCCATATTGGTTTTGTTGCTTCCCAACTTTGCATGCCAATGGAATTATGTCTTGTTCATTAGGAATTTGCTTGTCACCTGGTTCCATCCTTTCTTCATTCTGGACAGAGGACCTATTAGGATTCTCATCATCATCTCCAGTCCCTCCTGGGTCTCCCATATTGACATTAATGTCATTGGGATTTAATGAGGCTCCACTAGGATTTCCTTCCAAGAGATTATTGTTCCCTTGCTCAGCATCGGGATTCACTATCACATCATCACCTCCTTCAAGGAGTTTTCCATCGTTGTTCACCTCCTCCCTTTGAGTACTTTTATTGGTATTTTCATCCCCATTAACACTTTGTTCTTCTTCTTCTATCTCCACATTTGAGTCTCTTTCAACCTGCATCCCATCTGGTACCTCCGCCTCGTCAGGATCTGCTTCAACTTGGTTCACCCAAAGTCTACCACCAGTCCATTTCACTCTCTCACTAGACTGGAAAACTTCCTCATCTTCTCCAGCCTCCTTGTATGCCAAAGTATCCTGTTTCCTGGTTAGTGCACCTTCCACCCTTGTTTCCTATGATGATACTTCTTGGACAAAATTATTTGATGTCACCATATCCCCAGCAAAGGCTCGATGAACCCATTGGACTGTGGATTCTTTATTTCTTGCATAATCTGTCCTTCCTAGATTGGCAGGATTAGAACCTCCATGTTGCACTGTCTTGCTCCCAACTGAACTAATTTCCTTTTGTCCTGCATTTGCTATCTCTACACCTTGCCTAGGACCTGTCCTATCTTGAGAAGTATTGAAAGTTGGAGCAGCAGGATTCAAGTGTTTCCCAGTTGAGTTAGGATTGTTTGTTGACTTAGCAATCCCATTCCTAACATCAACTGGGGTAGGTGAAGCACCACTAGTATCTACCAAAGCCAACTCCTTATTGATCACATGTTCCCCTTCCTCAACCTCCAATAATGCAAATTGATTATCAGTTTGTACCTACTGCAGAGCATTCTCCTTTGACTGAAGTTTTCCCTTATTAACAGGAGCAATTTCTTTTCCAGTTACCACACGATCACCTCCTTGTTTATTCCTACGATTATATCTCACTTCCATCCATTGTTCTTTCCCTTTCACGGAATTATTTCCAGCATTATTTCCAACCACCTTACCACTTGACAAGATCATTAAAGGACCTTGATTATTTCTAGCATTTGATACAGCACCTTGATCGCCTTCAGCCGGATCTTTGTCCTCCATCAACTCTGGGTGCAACCTCCAGCATTCTTTCATGTTGTGTCCTTGAAATTTAAACTCCTTACAATACTTTGGCAAGTAATCATATTTAATGTTCACCCATTCAGTCCTCAACTCACCAGTGACTTCATTATGTATATTCATTCGAACCTTTTTAGGAAGATCACCTAAAAGGTCTACCAACACCTTAACTCGTGCACAACTTGGCCTAGTGTTGTTAATTGTTGCCATGTCCAAATGAGGAGTTTTGCCTATTGCTGTGGCCAGAGAGAATAAGCATTCTTTAACAAAATAAGTAGGCAGCAAGTTAGGGAATACCAAGCCATCACCTTCAATGTTTCTTCACCAACTTTAAATTTACGATCGTAAATTAAAGTTTTCAATTGATATTCACGTCCCACCTTATCTTTTACATAATATACGCTTTTGGACGTGAATTCAATAAAATCCTACCATAACGACATCCTAACTGGAACATGTTTGTCCCGTAGGAATCCAATGGTACACTCACCCTTAATTCCACATTGAATTGGAATTATTCTACGTAGTTCGTTAAGCTCAAGCCAACCATAAGAAAATTTACATACAACTGCATATTGAAGACCCTCGATCATGTTCATTCTCTCCACCTCTGCCTCCGTAAAATCAAATGTGTGATGCCCATTGAGTAAACTTGTTCGTCTGGGTCGAATTGGTTCGACTGTAGAGTTACGTTCTTGCATGGGTGTATTTAATGTGGAAGGTTTTAATATTTTAGTGTAATCTAAGGGTTGGGAGTTATTGTTTGATTTCGTGGGGGGATGTGCGAAGGTAGGGGATGACCAGCCGGAGAAGGAGGCTGGCCGCCGGCCAAATTGGCCATGGTAGTGGCAGAAAGATAGATGGAGAGGCTTGGGAGCCGGTTATGGAATTTCGGAGCGAGGTAAGTCTCCTTTATAACTTTGTGAGGGGGAATCTTCCCCCTAGGTGAACTAAATGAATATATATTCCATTACTTGCGGGGGCTACGTACGCACGAGGTGACGGGAGTCCGTGCGTAGCTACTGTTATGCCACGTCCGGGTAGTCTAGGACCCACTAGCATGCCTTAATTGTTGTACCTGTGATTTCATCAATGATATTAGCTTAGTGATATTATCGAGTTAATAATTGAATACTTAGGACGGTCAGAGCCTATTTTCCTTAATCACTTGAGAAGAAAAACGGGTCCTTCCTTGTATAGTTGTGTTCCGGATGAATTGGT
>ML246530.1:16493-94262 GCA_005239495.1 Nicotiana undulata
TATATATATATATATATATATATATATATATATATATATATATATATATATATATATATATATATATATATATAAATCGCGTCGCATGATCGATTCGCAAGCGAGGAAAATAGATGCATCTATGGTTTGAGTCGTTCGACTCTCGGCAATGCACAGATTATTATTGTTGGTCCGCGTCGTTTGACCCTCGGCATTGCTTGCGCATTATATTTGCTGCGTAGTTGCTATGATTTTTGCCTTATTAACTGGCCTGAAATTTTAAGTTGTCAATTGAAATGACAGAGATTTAGAGTTACTAAAGATTTTGGAAGAAGTTGTTCCATCCCGTTGATTAAGTTGTTAATTGATTAAATCACCCATGTTGATTATTTTGTTATTGATATGACAAAGAATTAAAGTGTTAAATGTGGAAAAATTTGACATTATTTATTCCTGAACTTAATAAATTGCCTATAATAACCATGCTTAGTGTCATACTTGAATAATCTAAATTGACCTATAGCAGGTGTCTAATCTGACCTCTCGTCACTACCTCTCTGAGGTTAGGCGAGATACTTACTGAGTACATGTTATTTTCGTACTCATACTCCACTTGCTGTGCATTTTGTTGCACAGGTACCTTCATAGCCAGCGACTGACTTGGATATTTGGGTGGGCTGCATCATCCGGAAGCGTTCTGCAGCTAACAGAGTCTTCCTCCTATGTATTTGTACTTTATTTTCAGTTCTTGTTCAATTTGTACCTCGGACAAACTTTGTATGATTGTATAAATCCTTAGACGTTGCTCGTGTACTTGTGTCACCAGGTTCTGGGGGATGTGTTGGGATTTATTTCATTAAATTAAACTGATATTCCAAGATTAATTCATTTGATTATGAAATGAAATGAAAGGTAACGATTTCGAAGATGATAAAATAGAAATGAATTTCAACTAATTAAGGTTTGGCTTTCCTGACAGTGGTGTCTGGCACCATCACGACCTATGGAATTTGGGTCGTCACATTTTGAGAGATTCTCTGCACCTCTTTTACTACTGAAAAATCATATCCATATATAGATTGTCCATTCTTCAAATATTGCTCTAAAAATTGCTCCTTAGAAGCTGAAAAGAAGAAACTGAAATGGGACAAAGAATACAGTCTTGAATCTGTTTCTATTTTTTGGTCATAAAAACTGGTTTTATTGGTTGCTGAAAATCTTCAAGTTCTAGTTCTAAGCTCAGTCATTTTCTTCTTGGAATTTCGATTGACTACTGTTGGTTTATATTGTTGTTGTTGTGTTCAACTTTATAAAAGTTTTGGTTTTCTTGACTTTATCAAGTCATTTTTGTTGATTTCTAGTAAGAAGGTATGTAACAATGGCACTTTCAATGAAATTAGTTATTTGAAGCTTAAAATGTGTGTTTTTGTTATTTTTCTTTGGTTCTATTGATAAACTAGAGACTTAAATTCCGGGGCTGGTTGTGTTGATCTTTATCTGATATTGTTTAATCTACGTTAGAATTTAAGCTTACAAATATGTGAATCTTATGCTAAGTATGCATGTAAGTATGTGTAGAAACCTATCTGAGTATTTGAGGTCGACTTAGAGTCATATAGAATACAAGTGTTTAAATATCTAGTAATTGGCATGAAGGAAACGAATCAGACCCCTTAAATGGTCAGATTCATTCCAAAAATGCACAAATGCGTTCTTATCTTTTCCTAGACAAAAATATACAAAAATGCAGGTTCTAAAATTACCAAAGGTATTGCTGGGCTTGCACAGGAGCAGTAGCTTCTTTTATTTTGTTTTTTTTTTTACTTATTTCAGGAAATTTTATTTCGTAGTAAAATAACAATGTAACAGTATGGATTCTACATTTTTCTTATCTTTGTAAATATGGACTGGACACTCTAAAAATGGATATTCAGTTTTATTTTCTCTCTTTTATTAATGTGAAATCCCCTTTGAAATTGGACCATCCTGATAGAACAACCCATTAAGGCTCGGATCAAGCTAAATCCCTAGGCCATTGGGCCAAAAAGGGAGTATATAAGCCCAAAGCTTAGAGCTGATTACTCTAAGAAGTAATACAATGTTAGTTAGGCATTTGATCATTCGGATTCAACTGAAGTTCCAAAACATTTTTTCCAAATCTTTTCGTATAAATTTGTATTTAAATCAGTCTGTCTGAAATCCTCCTGTGAACACTTACTGAAATTCAGGAAATAATTATTTTGAGATATAACGATTTTCGAAATATATAAGTACGAATTTGTGATTCAAAGTGTTTTTAAATTCATCTCACATTCTTTAGGTTTTTTTTCTGAATTTACAACAATAGACGTATGAGCACTCCCGTGTAGGACCAAATACGCATGAATTATGAATTAAAAGGCATGTGTTTAGGCCATCTGAAATTGATAAAATTATTCAGTCAATGTTCTATTATAGTTGAATGTGTTTATTTGGCTCCTTAAATATGTAACTTGTGAATCAGTAATCTGTTAGATTCCTTGTAAACCTTTCATTATTGACATACTTTTAATGGAATTACACAGCTTTACTTCTTGAAAAAATAGCCTAAATTAGGATTTGGCCTAAGGATAAGTTAACAAATTGGGCTAAAACCTGGCCATAGCACAAATATTTTATCCTTTAGGATAGTAAATCTAATCCTAGATAGCTTTATACATATCCTATAAATTAAAGACAACCCCCTTTTAGATTAAAATTGTCAAAACTCGGAATACTCGACTATTTCTTCAAATAATCATTTTTACCATTATGACCATAGTCATGACTATATAATCTACACTCGGGTGTGGCAACTCGTGTCCCTGACTCTAAACTCCAAACCATAATAAAATCACATGTTTGTAATGACCCGGTCGATCGTTACGTAGAACCTGTATTATAATTGTTGTTATGGACTTGTTATAGATTGGTTATACTGTTATTGATGTGTTAGAGTTGGTAGGCTTGAAATCAGAATGGTTGTAGTATGAGTTTAGTCATTCAGCCTTTAAAATAGCCTTAAAATGGGAAAAGTCAACTAAGAGTTGACTTATTGGTAAACGACCTCGGAATGCTGATTTTATGGTTCGAATAGCTTCGCTAGGTGATTTGGGACTTAGGAGTATGTTTGTAATATTTTTGTGATGTCTGGTGTAGAATTAGGCTTGAATTGGCGAAAGTTAGTTTTTGGCGATTTCCGGTCGGCAGTGAAAAATAGGCTATCGGGGTCGAAATAGAATTCCGATAGTTGGAACAGGGAATACGGTCAATCGGAGTTGTTTTGGGTAGTTTCGGCATCGTTGGTGGAATTTAGAAATTTAAATGTTCATAGGTTTGAATTCGATGAATTTTTGGAGTTTTGATGTTGTTCTTGATGTTTTGAAGGCTCGACTAAGTTTGAATGATCATTTAGTATGTATTGGTATGTTTGTTTGAGGTCCCGAGGGCCTCGGGTGTGTTTCGGGTGGTCAACGGACCAACGTTTGGCTTAAAGACTTGGCAGATTTTCTTGTGTTTTTTTCATCTGGTTTTCTATTCTGCGATCGCATAAGTAGTCCTGTGATCGCGTAGGCTTAGAAATATGGGGGTCGAAGTTGTTCTTCATGATCGCAGTAGATGGGTCTCGATCGCGTGGGCTGAGAAGGTTGTTCAGTGCGATCGTGTGAGGGAGTCCGCGATCGCGTAGAGTTTCTGAGGCGCGTGTGGTAGGAGGTTGTTGTGCATCGCGATAACGTGAAGGGGATTGCGATCGCGTGAGTATGGACCAAGCTGAATCGAGATCGCGGGGGAGATGTTGCGATCGCCTAGGGTTAAAAGCAAGGGCTGTTGAGTTACTCTCCACGATCGCGATAGGATGTCTGCGATCGCGTAGAAGGAAATCGTTGGGCAGAAACTTTAAGTTCAAAAACGAGGGTTTTTAGCCATTTTTCAAAACTCCATTAGAGAGCTCGGGAGAAGGGAGATTTTGGAGATATTTTCAGTGGGAGTCTCGTGGTAAGTATTCCTTGATCGTTTTTGGTCTAATTTCACGAATTAGTATCGATTATTTCCATGTAATTTGTGGAATCAAAGTAGAAATTGAAAAAAATGGGAAGAAAAGTTGGGAGACTCTTTTGATGATTTGAAGGGGTAATTGTGGTTGGATTTTGATAAATTTGATATGGGTAGACTCGGGTGAAGATAAGGATTTCAGTTTTGTAAATTTTTCTGAATTCCGAGACATGGGTCCGAGGGTCGAGTTTGGCCAATTTCGATTTTTGAGTATTCTTGATACAATTTGATTGGGATTCACCTCTTAGCATATAATAATGATATACACTTGATTGTTGGTAGATTTGAAGCGCTCGGAGGTCGAAGTTCGCGGCAAGGGCACTGCGGAGTAGTGATTTAGCCGGTTTTGAGGTAAGTAACGTCTTCAACCTTTGAACTGAGGGTTCAAAACCCCAAATTATCTGATAATTGATGTTAATTAAGGTGACGCACTTGCCAAGTGACGGGCATGCGGGCGTTCACCGAATGTTTGTGGCCTGGCTCATCCCAAGGTACTGTCTAAGGGTTGTTTCATACTGATATTGGTACTATGAAGGTAGAGACTTCCCTGAACATATTAGAAATCATGATAAGTGTAAATGCTAAGGCTTCACGCCAATGTGTTTAGACCGGAATGGTCAATTGTTGTTGTCTCTATTTATGGTTATTCCCTGTTATGCACTCAGTCCTCTTGTAGCCTACATTCTCATGCCTTAGTTTCAGAAATTGTTAGTTATTTTTATATTATCATTGTTTGGATGAATTATAGATATATATCTGAAAGCATGGTGAGTGAGATTGAGAAGTATTGACTGAGTGGGGCCTAGTGCCGGATTTTGAGACAGTTATGAGATCGGGCTGCACACCGCAGCGATCCTTGGATCATGCCTTCATTGGCTTGATATAGCGCTTGGGCTTATAGGAGCCCCTCCGGAGTCTTTACACCCCAGTGAGCGCACAGATATTGAGGGATGGATCTTCCCTAGACATGGATCTTGTCCGAGTGATATGTTCCGGAGATGGATCTTCTCCGTGGTGTCTTGTTGCAGAGATGGATCTTCTCCGTGGGGCTGGATTCGCCTATCTTTTTCCTCAGTACCGAGTGACTATGTCACTGTGTTTATCCATATTCTGGGATGGATTTTCCCTGGGCCTGATGGCCAATTCGAGTACTGAGTGGACTTCATTATGAGAGTGGATACTATATACATAGAATTCCTGATTTTTACACGAACATATGCAAGTTTACAGACATAACTCGGTGCATTTCGCTTACTTTCTAATATATTAGTGTCATGTTCAAACTATATGTTGTTGTTCAAATTATCGGAGGTTTAGTCTGTCACTACCTCTCAGCCCATAGGTTGTTTTCGTTACTTATTGAGTTGGTGTACTCACGTTATACCCTGCACCTTCTGTTTAGATCCAGGTACATTGAGATCCAACTCTGGTCAGTGAGCCGCAGCAGTTTCATCGGAGTTGACGAGGTATCAGTTGGCGACCGTGATCTCGTCATCTCTTCTCTTATTCTGCCTGTCGTATTACTTTTAGACTATGTTGATCATTTCCCCTTCTTTTGGATCTTGTTTATGTATTAGTAGCTCATGACTGCGTGACACCGGATCCGAGGTTGTAGTAATTGAATTATGTTTTCCTTCCTTAAATTGGTTCCAAATTATGAATTTCCGCTATTACTTATTTGGACTTATTAAGAATGAGCATTTTCTCCATTACTCGAACCTAGAATTGTTATAGTTAGGTGGCTGGCCTGGTTCCACGACAGGCGCCATCACGACTCCGAAATTAGGTCGTGACAAGTTGGTATCAGAGCCTTAGGTTGAATAGGTCTCACCAGTCATGAGCAGGTTTAGTAGAGTCTTGCGGATCGATACGGAGACGTCTGTACTTATCTTCGGGAGGCTACAGATCCCTTAGGAAAATTCCACAATTTTGAATTATGTCGTGTGACTGTTGAACTCGGGAACTAAACTTCTGTTATTTTCATTCTCTCACAGATGGTGAGGACTCGTGCTACCGGTAGTGGTGATCAGACCCCAGCAGGACCAGCTAGAGGCCGAGGCCATGGCCGGGGTCGTGGCAGAGGGAGGGGTGCAGCCCGCACAACAGCCGGGGCAGCACCTGTGGACCCTATCGTTGCTCAGGATCAGGTCCCCGCGGTTGAGATTCCAGCGGGGCAGGCTCAGGCACCAGTAGTGCCCATAGTGATTATGTGTCTTCAGGAGACCCTAGCTCAGATTTTGACGGTGTGCACCAGCTTGGCACAGGCCGTTGCGATGTCCACTACTTCTACTACTTCTCAGGCCAGGGGAGGCATTCAAACTCCAGCTGCCCGGACACCTGAGCAGGTCACCCAGGGACTTCAGACACCTGGGGCAGTTCCAGTGCAGCCTATTACTCCGGTACAGGATTATGTGGTCCCAGCTTTAGCTGATGATGAGCAGCGTAGGTTGGAGAGGTTCAGTAGACTCCAGCCTCAAACTTTTAGTGGTACAGAGGGCGAGTATGCCCAGTCCTTATTGGACAAGTGTCAGAGGATACTACGCACAGCAGGGATACTAGAGGTCAGCGGAGCCCCATTTACTACTTTGCAGTTCTCAGAAGCTGCACTTGCTTGGTGGGAGGCCTATGAGAGGCGTAGACCCGCTGATGAAGCGCCCCTTACATGGAACCAGTTCTCCATTCTCTTTTTGGAGAAGTATATACCACAGTCTCGCAGAGAGGAGCTGCGCAGAGAGTTCGAGCAGTTGCGTCAGGGAGACATGACCGTGACGCAGTATGAGATGAAGTTCTCTGAGTTAGCCAGTCATGCCATCTGGCTAGTTCCCACAGACAGAGAGAGGATCCGGAGGTTTGTTGATGGTCTTACTTATCAGTTACGGATCTTTCTTACCAGAGAGAGGGTATTTGGGGCTTCTTTTGAGGAGGTAGTTGACATGCCAGGGAGATTGAGTCAGTGCACCGCCAGGAGCGTGTTGAGAGAGAGGCCAAGAGGCCTCGAGGATCTGGCAGTTATGGTGGTGTTCACTCTGGAGGTCAGACTCAGTATAGCAGAGGTCGTCCGTTAATACCTCCTCAGCCAGTTCGTCCAGTTTACAGTGGTACTTCATCTGGACACGGACCTCGTAGTTCTCATCCAGGCCGTTCATCATTCAGTGCACTTACATCCCAGAGCTCATCCAGGCCACAGTTAGTTCAGGGTTCTTCAGCACATGGCTTTTCTAGAAGCTACTCTGGTTCCAGGGGTTCCCTTCAGTCCCCACCATCTTTTGCTGAGCGGGGTTGTTTCGAGTGTGGGGATCCAGGTCACATCAAGAGGTATTGTCCCTGCCTTTCTGGTAGTTCTTATCAGCAGAGGAGCCAGCCTCCAGCTTCAGCACCAGTTTCTACACCACCCACCGAGGCAGCCAGGGGTGGGGGTCAGTCAGTCCGAGGCCGCCCTAGAGGGGGAGGTCGATCAGGTGGAGGACATGCCCGTTTCTATGCACTTCCGTCCAGACCAGATGCCATAGCTTCAGATGCAGTGATTACATGTATTATTTCCGTCTGTCACCGAGATGCTTCGGTATTATTTGATTCTCGTTCTATGTATTCATATATTTCATGATATTTTGCACATTTCTTGGATATGCCCCGTGAGTCTTTGAATTCAGTTGTTCATGTGTCGACTCCGGTGGGGGATACTGTTGTGGTGGACCGGTTGTACCAGTCTTGTGTCATATTTATTGGGGGTCTGGAGACCTGGGTAGATCTATTATTACTTAGCATGGTTGACTTCGATGTGATATTGGGCATGGATTGGCTATCTTCGTGCCATGTTGTTATTGAATGTCACGCCAAGACCGTGACCTTAGCCATGCCAGGATTACCGAAGATTGAGTGGAGAGGTTCGGTGGAGTATGTGCCTAGTATGGTGATTTCCTATCTGAAGGCTCAGCGTATGATTGGGAAGGGATGTGAGTCTTATCTGGCCTTTGTGAGGGATGTTAGTAGTGAGACTCCTTCTATTGATTTTGTTCCTGTGGTCCATGAGTTTCCGTATGTATTCCCTACAGACCTGCCAGGCATGCCACCCGATAGGGACATTGACTTTGGTATTGACTTGTTGCCAGATACCCAGCATATCTCTATTCCGCCTTACCGCATGGCCCTAGCAGAGTTGAAGGAATTGAAGGAGCGGCTTCAGGAACTCCTTGATAAGGGGTTCATTCGGCCTAGTGTATCCCCCTGGGGTGCACCGGTGTTGTTCGTAAAGAAGAAGGATAGTTCTATGCGCATGTGCATTGACTACAGGCAGCTGAATAAGGTTACGGTGAAGAACCGGTATCCTTTGCCTCGCATTGATGAATTATTTGATCAGCTTCAGGGGGCTAAGGTGTTCTCCAAGATTGACCTGAGATCGGGGTATCACCAGTTGAAGATTCGGGATTCTGATCTGAAGACTGCTTTCAGGACCAGATACGGTCACTATGAGTTTTTGGTTATGTCTTTTGGGCTGACCAATGCCCCAGCCGCGTTCATGCACTTTATGAATAGCGTGTTTCAGCATTACCTTGATTCATTCGTTATTGTGTTCATTGATGACATCCTGGTGTATTCTCGTAGCCAGGAGGATCACGTTCAGCACTTGCGGGTTGTGTTGTAGAGGTTGAGAGAGGAGAAGCTTTATGCAAAGTTCTCCAAGTGTGAGTTCTTGCTTAGTTCGGTAGCTTTCTTGGGTCAAGTGGTGTCTAGTGAGGGTATTCAGGTGGACCCGAAGTTGATAAAGGCGGTGCAGAGTTGGCCCAGACCGTCCTCGGCTATAGAGATTAAGAGTTTCCTTGGTTTGGCGGGTTATTACCGTCGCTTTGTGGAGGGATTCTCCTCTATTTCTTCACCACTAACCAGATTGACCCAGAAGGGTGCTCTATTCATATGGTCCGATGAGTGTGAGGAGAGCTTTCAGAAGCTCAAGTCAGCATTGACCACAGCTTCAGTATTAGTCTTGCCTACTGGTTCAGGTTCTTATATAGTCTAATGTGATGCTTTCAGAGTTGGCTTAGGAGCGGTTTTGATGCAGGATGGTAGGGTGATTGCCTACGCATCCAGACAGTTTAAGGTGCACGAGAAGAACTATCCAGTGCACGATCTTGAGCTAGCTGCTATTGTTCATGCTTTGAAGATTTGGCGTCATTATTTGTACGGGGTCCAGTGTGAGATTTATACCGATCATCGCAGTTTGCAGTATCTGCTGAGGCAAAAGGATTTGAATTTGCGTCAGAGGAGATGGTTGGAGCTTCTCAAGGATTATGACCTCACTATTCTGTATCACCCGGGGAAGGCCAATGTAGTGGCCGATGCCCTGAGTCGCCGAGCTGGGAGTTTGGGAAGTCTATCCTATCTTTCAGCAGCAGAGCGACCCTTAGCGCGTGATGTTCAGGCCTTAGCGGGGCAGCTTGTAAGATTGGATTTGTCAGAGCCTCCGCGGGTGTTAGCTAGCATGGCTTCCCGGTCTTCTCTATATGATCAGATTAGAGCACGCCAGTATAATGACCGTCATTTGTTGGTTCTTCAGGACAAGGTCCGTCGAGGTGATGTCAGGGATGTGACTATTGATGATGATGGGTTATGAGGATGTAGGGCCGTATTTGTGTGCCCAACGTAGATGGTCTTCGAGAATCGATATTGGCATAGGCCCATAGCTCGCGGTATTCCATTCATCTGGGTGCCGCGAAGATGTACCAGGACCTGAGACAGCAGTATTGGTGGAGTCGGATGAAGAGAGATATTGTGGAGTATGTAGCACGGTGCCTCAACTGCCAGCAGGTCAAGTATGAGCACCAGAGGCCAGGTGGGTTGCTTCAGGAGTTAGTCATTCCGGAGTGGAAGTGGGAGCGGATCACCATAGACTTTGTAGTTGGGCTTCCACGGACTTCGAAGGGATTTGATGCTATTTGGGTCGTTGTGGATCGACTGACCAAGTCCGCGCACTTCATTCCTATCAGTACTACTTATACTTCGGAGAGGTTAGTTGGTATCTACATCAGGGAGATTGTCCGGTTGCATGGAGTCCCAGTTTCTATTATTTCCGACAGAGGTACTCAGTTCACATCTCAGTTTTGGAGGGCCATGCAGAGAGGTATGGGTACTCAGGTATAGGTGAGCACAGCATTCCATCCTCAGACCGACGGGCAGTTAGAGAGGACTATTCAGATCTTGGAGGACATGTTGCGTGCCTGTGTGATTGATTTTGGTGGCTCGTGGGATCAGTTCCTGCCACTAGCAGAGTTTGCATATAATAACAGCTACCAGTCTAGTATTTAGATGGAACCGTATGAGGCTTTATATGGTAGGAGGTGTAGATCTCCGGTTGGTTGGTTTGATCCCGGTGAGGCTAGGTTGTTAGGACCAGATTTGGTTCAGGATGCATTAGAGAGGGTGAAGTTGGTTCATGAGCGACTTCACACGACTTAGTCCAGACAGAAGAGCTATGCAGACCGGAAGGTTCGGGATGTGTCTTTCATGGAGGGTGATAAGGTATTGCTGAAGGTGTCACCCATGAAGGGTGTTATGAGGTTCGGGAAGAGGGGAAAGCTTAATCCCCGATTCATTGGTCCATTTGAGGTGCTTCAGAAGGTTGGAGATGTGGCTTATAGACTTGTTTTGCCACCCAACTTGTCGAGTGTTCATCTAGTATTCCATGTGTCGATGCTCCGGAAGTATAATTGGTGACCCGTCTCATGTCTTAGACTTCAGTACAGTTCAGCTCGAGGATGATATGTCATATGAGGTTCAACCAGTTGCTATCGCGAGGCCAGAAAGTTGAGGTCAAAAGAGATAACTTCAGTGAAGGTGCAGTGGAGAGGTCAGCCAGTAGAGGAGGCTACTTGGGAGACAAAGCGGGAGATGCGGAGAAGATATCCTCACTTGTTTGAGACTACAGGTATGTTTCTAGACTCGTTCGAGGACGAACGTTTATTTAAGAGGGGGAGAATGTAACGACCCGATCGGTCGTTACATACAACCTGCATTATAATTGTTTTTATGGACTTTTTATAGATTGATTATACTGTTATTGATGTGTTAGAGTTGGTAGGCTTGAAATAATAATGGTTGTAGTGAGAGTTTAGTCATTCAACCTTTAAAAATAGCCTTAAAATGGGAAAAGTCAACTAAGAGTTGACTTATTGGTAAACGGCCTCGGAATGCTGATTTTATTGTTCGAATAGCTTCGTTAGTTTATTTGGGACTTAGGAGTGTGTTTGGAATATTTTTGTGATGTCTGGTGTAGAATTAGGCTTGAATTGGCGAAAGTTAGTTTTTGGCGATTTTCGGTCGGCAATGGAAAATAGGCTATCGGGGTCGGAATGGTTTCCGACAATTAGAACAGGTTCGTAATGTCATTTTGGATGTGTCTGCAAATTTTCAAGTCAATCGGAGTTGTTTTGGGTAGTTTCAGCATCGTTGGTGGAATTTAGAAATTTCAATGTTCATAGGTTTAAATTCGATGAATTATTGGAGTTTTGATGTTTCGAAGGCTCGACTAAGTTTGAATGATCATTTAGGACGTATTGGTATGTTTGGTTGAGGTCCCGAGGGCCTCGGGTGTGTTTCGGGTGGTCAACGGACCAACGTTTGGCATAAAGACTTGGCAGATTTTCTGGTGTTTTTTACATCTTGTTTTCTCTTCTGCGATCGCATAAGTAGTCCTGCAATCGCATAGGATTAGCAAGGTGGGGGTCGAAGTTTTTCTTCGCGATCGCAGTAGATGGGTGGCGATCGCGTGGGCTGAGAAGGTTGTTCAGTGCGATCGCGTGAGGGAGTCCGCGATCGCATAGAGTTTCTGAGGTGCGTGTGGTAGGAGGTTGCAGTGAATCGCGATCGCGTGAAGGGGGTTGCGATCGCGTGAGTTTGGACCAAGCTGAATCGCAATCGTGGGGGAGATGTTGCGATCGCGTAGGGTTAAAATCAAGGGCAGTTGAGTTACTCTCCGCGATCGGGACGGGATGTCTGCGATCGCGTAGAAGGAAATCGTTGGGCAGAAACTTTAAGTTCAAAAACGAGGGTTCTTAGCCATTTTTCAAAACTCCATTAGAGAACTCGGGAGAAGGGAGATTTTGGAGATATTTTCAGTGGGAGTCTCGTGGTAAGTATTCCTTGATCGTTTTTGGTATAATTTCACGAATTAGTATTGATTATTTCCATGTAATTTGTGGAATTAAAGTAGAAATTGAGGAAAATGGGAAGAAAAGTTGGGAGACTCTTTTGATGATTTGAAGGGGTAATTGTGGTTGGATTTTGGTAAATTTGATATGGGTAGACTCGGGTGAAGATAAGGATTTCAGTTTTGTGAATTTTTTCGAATTCCGAGACGTAGGCCCGGGGGTCGGGTTTGGCCAATTCGAGATTTTTTAGTATTCTTGATAAAATTTGATTGGGATTCACCTATTAGCATATAATAATGATATACACTTGATTGTTGGTAGATTTGGAGCGCTCGGAGGTCGAAGTTTGCGGCAAAGGCACTGCGGAGTAGTGTTTTAGCCGGTTTTGAGGTAAGTGACGTCTTCAACCTTGGAACTGACGGTTCGAAACCCCATATTATCTGATAATTGATGTTAATTAAGGTGACGCACTTTCCAAGTGACGGGCATGCGGGCGTTCACCGAATGTTTGTGGCCTGGCTCATCCCAAGGTACTGTCTAAGGGTTGTTTCATATTGATATTGGTACTATGAAGGTAGAGACTTCCCTGAACATATTAGAAATCATGATAAGTGTAAATGCTAAGGCTTCACGCCAATGTGTTTAGACCGGAATGGTCAATTGTTGTTGTCTCTATATATGGTTATTAAATGTTATGCACTCAGTCCTATTGTAGCCTACATTCTCATGCCTTAGTTTTAGAAATTGTTAGTTATTTTCATATTATCATTGTTTGGATGAATTATAGATATATATATATATATATATATGAGATCATGTTGGGAAGTATTGACTAAGTTGGGCCTAGAGCCGGATTTTGAGACAGTTATGAGATCGGGCTGCACACCGCAGCGATCCTTGGATCATGCCTTCGTTGGCTTGATATAGCGCTTGGGCTTATAGGAGCCCCTTCGGAGTCTTTACACCCCCAGTGATCGCACAGATATTGAGGGATGGATCTTCCCTGGACATGGATCTTGTCCGAGTGATATGTTCCGGAGATGGATCTTTTCCGTAGTGTCTTGTTGCGGAGATGGATCTTCTCTGTGGGGCTGGATTGGCCTATCTTTTTCCTCATTACCGAGTGACTATGTCACTGTATTTATCCATATTCTGGGATGGCTTTTCCCTGGGCCTGATGGCCAATTCGAGTACTGAGTGGACTTCATTATGAGAGTGGATACTATATACATAGCATTCCTGATTTTTACACGAACATATGCAAGTTTACAGACATAACTCGGTGCATTCTGCTTACTTTCTAATATATTACTGTCATGTTCAAACTATATGTTGTTGTTCAAATTATCGGAGGTTTAGTCCGTCACTACCTCTCAGCCCATAGGTTGTTTTCGTTACTTATTGAGTTGGTGTACTCACGTTATACCCTGCACCTTGTGTGCAGATCCAGGTACATTGAGATCCAACTCTGGTAAGTGAGTCGCAGCAGTTTCATCGGAGTTGACGAGGTATCAGCTGGAGACCGTGATCTCGTCATCTCTTCTCTTATTCTACCTGTCGTATTACTTTAAGACTATGTTGATCATTTCCCCTTGTTTTGGGTCTTGTTTATGTATTAGTAGCTCATGACTGCGTGACACCGGATCCGAGGTTGTAGTAATTGAATTTTATTTTCCTTCCTTAAATTGGTTCCATATTATGAATTTCTGCTATTACTGATTTGGACCTATTAAGAATGAGCATTTTCTCTAATACTCGAACCTAGAATTGTTATAGTTAGGTGGCTGGCCTGGTTCCACGACAAGCGCCATCACGACTCCGAAATTGGGTCGTGACAATGTTGTAATCGCGGGTACATTTTATGTGGCGCGGTTACGATGTGTCTAAAAACAACAAGTGCACGTCATCGTGGCTTGTTTCAAGATAAATTCATAAATATCAAAAGTGGTTTATATACACATCATGTAAGCTAAAAAATGCCTCTTTTAGATAAAAAATATAAAACTTAGAGAATAATCGAGCATTGCTTCAAATAAGCATTTTTAACTGTCACGACCACAGTCGTGACTATAATCTACACTCGGGTGTGGCAACTCATGTCCCCGACTCTAACTTAAAATAATAATAAAAATCACATGTTGTAATTAGGGGTGCATTTCATGTGGCGTGATTACAATGTGTCCAAAAACAAAGAAGTGCACGCCATCGTGACTTGTTTCAAGATAAATCCATAAATATTAAAAGCGGCTAAAATTTAAAAAGGCAAAATGCACAATAAGCTAAAAATACGTAAATAATCAGACAACTTAGGCCAAATATTAATAGTTAAGCGACCGTGCTAAAACGACGGAACTTGGGAATGCCTAACACCTTCTCCCGGGTTAACAGAATTCCTTACTCGGATTTCTGGTCGCAGACAACTTAAAACATAGTCTAAAATTCCTCGGTTTGGGATTTCAATAATAAATGGTGTCCCATAACATCGTCAAAAATCCGGGTGGTGACTCTAAAACTAAAATAAATCTCAAATCCGAATAATGTCATTTTAATTGGAAAAACTCCCTTATTACCCTTACCGGGGTGGAAAAGGAGGTGTGACGTTAGTAAATAACAAATAGTAATTAATCCAGGTAATTAAGTTTGAAATGTAGCATATATAGGGGGAAAAACCTATTAAAGTTTATCATGTCCGATTCTGGCGTAAAAAATGCATGGGGCGCCCTATTTGGTCGCCCCCATTTAACCTATACCCTAATTTTTACAACTTCAGATCCTACGACCTATGCGCTCCTTTTTTCCTCCTCTTCTTCTTCTTTTCTCTCTCAAACATGTTATCATGTAAGTTATACATGTTATCATTTTTGTAAATTGGACAAAGTGACAAATCAAGAAGAAAGAATGACTCGCCACTGCCTCTCAAACATTAATACATCCCAACACAAAGTACGTAAATAATAAAACAAAAGTTTATTGTCAAAACTCAAAGAAGCATCAACTGAAGTTTGGGACTGCAGGGCCAAACTTCAGACGTTACCAGGTTAAATTTTGGCTGAAGTTAGCAATTATCATGCTGGGAAAAATTATCTGAAGTTCAAATCTAACAAGCTGATTTTGTCTGAAGTTTGCACTACAAATTGAATAACTTTAGAATAATTTGTCTGAAGTTTGCACTACAAATTGAATAACTTTAGAATAATTTGTCTGAAGTTTGCATTACAAATTGAATAACTTTAGACTAATTTGTCTGATGTTTGCACTACAAACTGAAGAATTTAAGACTAATTTGTCTGAAGTTTGCACTACAAAGTGAAGAACTTCATACTAATTTGTCTGAAGTTTGCACAACGAAATGAAGTTTTTTTTATACTTTTGCAAGTCAGGCCAAAATTCAGACGAAAATATCTGAAGTTTTACTTTGATAAGGTCACACTTCAGGCAAAAAATTCTGAATTTCAAACTTCAAACATAAATTCTTGGTACTTCAGGCCCCGTATGTCTGAAGCTACCCGAGAAGTGAGTACGCCTGCAATTATTTTTTGCAAAGCGGATATAAGTTAAATTGTGACCCAAAAACTGGGTATAGATGCAAATCCCCAGATTCTGGCCACTACAAGTACGTGACACAGTCCATGGGCTCAAAGGTTTGACGAGCCCATTGAGTAACATAAAGAGAAATTTTCATAAAGCACTATTGTTTAGTGCTTATTAGTTATCTATAGATACCATTTGCTATATTACGGCTTGTAGATACGTTTTCTATTGTTATAAGATGTATTTGATATATTTAGACTATTGTATTCATGAATGCAGTAGGAAAAATAGGCGTGAATCATGAAAGTCTAGCTAATCAGTTGTTGTATTCAACTGTATTCAAGAGCTGTATTCTTGAATACAATAACATATATTCCTTGAAAAAAGGACCTTTCAACTGTTTTAAAACGGAAAGGAAATCATTTTCCAAATAGTCTTCTAATATAACTCAACTAACACAATTATATCACCCATAATCTGTATTTCTCCATTTCATGAAAGCTTTTCAATCCGAAAAGTATAAAAAAACAGAGCAATCTATGGATTTTCCATTCTCCCTTCTTTCTTTTGTTACAGTTCGTACCCAAAACTGTTTTCAACCACGATAAATCGAGATTGAAATATTTTAATAATACACAAGATCTACATCCAAGTAATCGAGATCCACATCCAAGTAATACTAATCCCAAGTGGGAAACTACAAGTTAGAAGCCAAGACAACATATTGGCAGCAATGATGTGTTATTTTCAGTCAAGTTGAATTACCAATGAAGTTTATTCAGCATATGCCGGTAACAATAAGCATTAACACAAATATGGCAATTGAAGAAATTTGGCAAGATTCTGGCAAGTACAATTCGATTTTCTATATAGCAAGATTTTGCTTGCGTCATTCTTATTATTCATTATTTTTTTGTATATTGTATTCATGGTAGGAGTTGTAAATGGTAGTAGATGTATTTAGGTGTATTTGGGAATTTTTATTTGACCTTCACTGTTGTGCTTTTGTATTTTTTATGTATTTCAAATACATGTATTTATGTATATTTTACTGGTAAAAACTTATTACAGTGGCTCTCACTGTTTTTTTTAATGTATCAGTTGTATTTAAATGTATGCATATAACTATAGGCATATTCAAACATATTTAAATGTATACCATTGTATATATTTGTGTTGTATAATAATTTATATATATAGATGCAATAATATATTCAAATGTATATGAGTGTATTTTTTGTAAGCATTTATACTGATCATATGTATAATGATAAATTTTTTGCAGCTATGCCAGAAGATTATTGCTCTGACTATTACAAACCAAATTCTGTTGTAATGACATACGATGTGCTTGTGTATCCGCTGTCGGACCGAAATGAATGGAATATGCCAGAACGTATTTAAGAGGAAGTTATATCACCACCCAAATTGAAAAGACCTCCCGGAAGGCCAAAGAATAAGCGCGATAAGACGTTCAGTGAATTGTTGCAGCAGAAAAATCAACATTCATGTAGCATATGTGGGCGGGGAGGACATAATAAGCGAACGTGTAGAAATTCTCCACGTAGGACTTAGTTCACATTCTGACTTGTATTAGTGCTACAACGATGTGTCATAGATTCCGATGACATTCTGAAACAATACATTTTGGATTTTTTTGTGAATAGATTCTGGATATAGTTAGTTAGTGTATTAGATTATTGTGTGAATACATAATTCAGGGTACACTCATATTCTATATTCGAATCGCCTGACTCATACGAAAAAAACTATTATAAACATATGAATATGAGTGTATTATAAAAAGATTTCATATGTCATTCAGCAATACTTAAGTCATTCATTTTTTTGAGTACATCTAAATAAATCTAGATACATAAAGTGTTTGGATTTGAGATTGTATAATCTTTCTAAATATACAAACCAAACAAATGCATTTGTATACATATGAATATAGTATGTTGAATTCTGTTGAAAATCACATGTTGAATACATTCGAATACATCTTATTTAATACATACTTATACAATATGTTATACATTGTGTCTGACTTGAATATACAAATCCAACCAAATACATCCGAATACATCTACATATACATTTGATGACATATGAATATCATGTTTAATAGATGTAAATACAACATGTTGAATACATACTTAAACAATCTGCTGAATACATACTTATAGCCCCTGCATTATTCAGATTTTGACTTGGATATACAATCCAAAAACATCTAAATACAGCTACATACATATTTGATGACATATGAATCTAGATACAAAAAGTGTTTGGATTTGAGATTGTATAATCTTTCTGAATATACAAACCAAACAAATGCATTTGTATATATATGAATACATTATGTTGAATTCTGTTGAAAATTACTTGTTAAATACATTTGAATACATCCTGTTTAATACATACTTATACAATCTAATATACACTGTGTCTGACTTGAATATATAAATCAACCAAATACATCTGAATACAGCTACATACACATATGATGCCATATGAATATACATGTTTAATAGATGTAAATACAACAGGTTGAATACATACTTATACAATCTGTTGAATACATATTTATAGCCCCTGTATTATTCAATTTTTGACTTGGATATACAATCCAAACGACTGAATCTGATTACATACTAATATACCTTGTTGAATACATACGAAAATATAAATATGAAATATAATGTGTCTGACTTGAATATACAAATTCAACCAAATAAATACAGTCACATACACATTTGTATAAGTATGAATATAACCTGTTTAAAAAATATAAATATAAAAGTTTGAATACATACTGATAAAACCTGTAATATTCAATTTTGACTTGGATATACAATCCAAATGACTGAATCTTAATACATACTAATACACCCTGTTAAATACATATGAATATAACCTATTGGATACATATGAATACAACATGTAGATTAAGTGTGAATATTGACGCACAAAATAATGAAACATCGATTGAATACTTGAAATGATCATATATAAACACTGTGAATACGGTGATTAAAATGAAAACATGGTTTTTTCTTAAATGAACACCATCTTCACCAAAACAATATTCATAAAACACTATTCACATAAAACTACCTTCCAAAACTACATTCACCTAAAACTACTCTAACATTATCTTCAACGACGAATCTGACTCCCTGATTTGCCTAACAATCTTTAAGGGTGCTTCATTCTCGCTTATGGCATCAGCATCTATCTTCCGCATAGCATAGTCCCAGAGAAAATCACCATATCTTTGACGGAGTAAATTGAAATCAAATATTGTTTGTGGAACCACACCCGCAACATGCAACCCACAATCCCTGAAAATGTAGATTGAAACAATTAAAAATAATTCATATTATTAGATTTATAAATGATACAAGCAAGAGGATTGAAGATATATATGCTCCCAGAATAGGGATAGAAATAGAGGTATATATGTAATACATCCACATACAACAATAAAAGTCACTGCAATTAGTATAAAACAATGAAGAGAACTTTGAAAATCCTTATTAATACAACTATATACAATATGAAAAGGTCAGTGTAGTAAGTACAAAATACAGTGAATGTACTTTTTGAATACATCTAAATGCATTATGCAACATACAAAATCAGTGAAGCCAAAATTTGATACATATAAATACATTTACATACACACATGCAAAATTCTATGCAATAAGTACAAATCATTGATGGAATTGTTGAATACTTCTGAATACATCCAAATACGATATGCAAAGGTCAATTTGTTAAGTATAAATATAGTGAATTAAAATTTGTCTTCATAATCAACATACATATAAATCAAACCAACAAATAAGACGAGGAAGCCATGTATCAACTATTGCGCATATATATATACAATAACATACAACATTAAAACTCCATTGGAGAAGGTAATAATCAATGTATGAGGACTCAAATACAGAGGAATACATCAAAAAATATCTTTTCTCCCGTGTATCCGAGCTTTTACTTGCATCGACCTCCTTTCCCTTGACACATGAAGCTTCAGCCATAGGTTTTTTTCTCTTTTCCGCAACGGAAAGTGTTGTTTCTTTCAATAATTTATCAACTTGGGCTTGTTTCAAAGTGTCATTGTGTAATTTTGTTCTCTTCTCTGCTGCCGTTTTTTGCTGTTGAACCTGCAAATTCCAATTCCGATTGAGTGATTTGCAAAGATAAAGAGGGCCCATCGAAATTGAGTACTTTGGTGGGTATACCTCTGGTAACCTTCTTGTGGGATGTTGAATCAGACATTGGAGAGAGAAACTCAAGTTTTTTGTTGAATACAATAACAGTGGTGAGTAGAGATATTCAAAACAAACAAAAATAGCGAAATTCTAACAAGTTAAATACTTACCACAACTATATATAGCAAAAAATAACAATAATTGAGAGATACAATGCAGATGGCGTGTATAAAATTAGGGTGGAGAGTAAGAATGGGAAAGAACTAGGGAATAGGGGAAGAGAATGGGAGAAGATAATGGCATGTATCAAAGTAGAGAGAGAAAGAACGTGGAGTGAGATGTTTATGTGAAATACGGTAATTATGTGAGAGAAAAATCTAAAAAAGGAGAGAAAATAAAAAAATAGTGTATTTAGTGGATTAGGAGTAGGAGGTAACCAAAATTAGATATTTTGCTATAAACATTAAAAGGTATCTATAGAATATAATTTTTTTAAATGGTATTTATATAAAATAAATAAGGTGCTAACCTTTGCTATATGAGGTAAAAATTCCTAACATAAATCAGCATAAAGTGGAGTAGAAAGCCCCTAAGAACAGACTTTAGAAGCGCAACGTCAGGGAGTAGAGGCTTAATTAAGAGAAATTTTCAGAAGTTACTATTTGTTTAGTGACTATTAATTTGCTATAGCTACCATTTACTTAATTACTTCCTATCGCTATTTTTCAGTTGTTAAGGAATGTATTCGATGTATTCAAGCTAATGTATTCACGAACACAGTAGCAAAACTCGGCGAAAAAGCAGGGCATACCAGCTGTCATCCGATGTATTCATATGTATTAGCGAGATGTATTCATGAATATAGTAACATCTGCGTATAAATAGGCCTCTCCAGTTGTTTAAAAATAAAAAATGAATCAATTAGCTGATAGACTCCTAATATAACTCAACAAACTCAATTATAACACGTAAAATTATTAATCCACTTAAGAAAAAGATTTCTCAGACGAAAAACACCCAAAAAACATAGCAATATTTAGCGAGTTATTTCATCCTGGTATATACTTACAACCTCTTCACCAATTTGTTGTATCCAACTGTATGGATATGTATTCTGCCTAGTTGTATAATATTTTCGTGGTAGAATTTTAAAAAATACAGCATGTATAATGTTGTATTCATTATATGTGCTTTTCTTCATGCTATGTTTCTCTAACAAAATCTAAACACATCTAAAAGTCATTGTCTACAATCTAAATACATTTTATTGGTTGTATTCATTGATTTTTTATTTGTATGAGAATATTTTACCGTATTTTATTGTATTGTTATTTTAAATACAGATGGATATATTTAGGTTGAAAATATAAATGAATACAGTTAGAACTAACAATGTATTTAAAAATATTGTTGTATGAACTCAAATACATATAAATACATTCAAATACAACAGTCAAAATTACTGTACAAAATAAAAATTAGTGTATGCCTTATGGAATACATATAAATACATTTATATACAAGAAGAGAAAACAGCCGAACAATAGTCATTTCTGAAAATTCCTCTAAAAACTTCCAAGCTACACAGAAATTAGAACTTCTTTAGCTTTCTAGTCTTTGTTCCCCCAAACGAATCAACTCTTCCATTTGAATTGTAAACCGACCACCAGAGTTGTAGAGTTCGTGATAAAGGAGAATCGTGGTTCAATGTAGTGACATGATATTTGCATATTGGAAACATTATCTAGCGTGTCTGCTAAGTGTCCAACAACTTCCTGTTCAACATCCAATTTCTCCTTGTCAAGAACATTATCGGACAATTCATCCAAATCTGCCAGGAACGTATCAGCAAGAGATGTCATCCGAGAATGACGCAAATTAGTTTGATCAGTGTGAAAAGAAAATACGTTAGGGTCTAATAAGGAGGTAGTTTTATATAAAAAAAATAAGAGAGAACAATATTAGAGAGCGCATTTAATGGCTTAATGATAGGAAGTGACTATAAAAATATATTTTGCTATAAAAACTAAAATGTAACTATAAAAAATAATATATTAAACGAGTTTTTATTTATAATAAATAAGGTGTAAAACTTTGATATAGGAGATAAAATTTCACTTAATTTACATGCAAGAAGCAGCGAAAAAATCATAACACGTAGACAGTCCAAAGTTGGATATAAAAAAAAGCTAATCATAGGTCATGTCACGACCCCAAATCCTAACAGGCCATGATGGTGCCTATCGTGAAACTAGGCTAGCCAACCATCACCTTACTATGCTTTTATTCAATTATAACAGTTCACAATTTACTAATAAGCATGCAACCATAGCATAAATAATGAAATTAATGTCTTAGCGTTCCCATATTAGCCTAAACAAACCTCTCAAGAACTGGAGTCAATAGTCATGAGAATCTAAGAGTAAATGAATCTAACTCTGCTAAAAACTATAATATAAATCTCTGAATCAAATGCTAAAGCTAAATAAGGAAGGGAAATGGGGAAGTTGTGGACGCTGAACAGCTGCCTCGAAATCCCGTAACCGCTGCTAACGAACTGAGACAGCTACTGCTCCAGACCGTCACCTGAATCTGTGCACAGAGGCACGGGGAGTCTTTAAGAGTACGCCAACTCAGTAGTAATGAAAATAAATCACAGTCTGAGAAATATAAAGCACACAGTACAGCTACACAATTTCACAAAACCAGTAAAACACCAAGTCACCACGTAGTATTCATCAAATAATAAGTTCGAAATCAGTTTTTCAGAAATCCCTTGAAAACAAGTGCAACATCAGTATATTTCAGTAAAAATAGTTTGAAAACAAAATAAATCATAGTTCGAAAACTTAGTAAAATCATCATGAATCCGCCCCTCGGGCCAAAATCATTTCTCGTAACAATTGCCCCTCAGGAATTCTCTCAATCACTCAGTATCAATCATCACTCAGTATCAGCCCCACAGGAAATCATCATCACTCAATCGGTATCGGCGCTCACTGGGGGTGTGTACAGACTCCGGAGGGGCTCCTACAGCCCAAGCGCAACAATAACATAAGGCCTGAAAGCCTCCTCACCACTCTCCTGAGGCCTGAGAGCCTCCTCACCACACTCCTGAGGCCTGAAAGCCTCCGCACCACACTCCCGAGGCCTGAAAGCCTCCTCACCACACTCCTGAGGCCTGAAAGCCTCCTCACCACTCAGTCAGACACTCTCGATTTGCCTTTAGGCCATAAACATACCGGGTTCTCAACCCAAAATAATGTTTCATTTTTCAATAAATAGTATCAAAATACTCTGAGTGGCAAAATAATTTATCAGGAAAATACAGAGTGTAAAATCATAGCATATCAGTGAGGAAAATGTAGTAAATACAACCCTCAAAGGGAAAACAGATCGGCACTAGGCCCCAAACATGGCTTACAGCCCAAATCATATCATAATAAAATAATACTAAGTAAGAATAGGCTTAAAAGTCGGTTTAGCAACTCAATAGTCACCTAAGTAAGGAATATATCTCCAAAGTTTCAACCTTTGCATTTCAAAACCCGTGAAAGGGTGCATAGTCCGGGGTTTCATACCCTCAGGACAGGATTTAAAGACATTACTTACCTCAAAACTAACCCGAAATTACTTCGCAATGCGTTTGCCTTTCGTATCCACTTCCGGATGCTCCAAATCTACCAAGCTCAGATTTTTATCATCAAATTATGATCAAGGAATAAATTCCAATTGAACAATATCGAATTTAGCTCAAAAATCCGAATTCTGTCAAAACCCGACACCCGGACCCGCGTCCCGAAACTCAGAATTTTTTATACAAAAGTGTTCTTAGTCCTCTAACGAGTCTGTAAATATAAAGAACACCAAAATCGGAGTTTGTTTGACCCCTCAAATCGACCCCTAAAGGTCTCATAATCTCAAGCCCTAAAACCCAATTTCTCTACTGATTTTTCATGAATTTACACTGGTTTTATGTTCTATAATCATCCATAATCGAGTTTTAATGATCAAAACACTTACCTCTATGAAGAACAAGGATTTCCCTCTTCAAAAATCGTCTCAAAAGCTCTTTTCCATACAACAATGGTGTAAAAATGATCTTAGGTCGCGGAAGGGTTTTTATTTAACTGCCCAGGTCAATACTCTTCGCGTTCGCGGTCAAGGGGTCGCGTTCGCGTTGACCAATTTCCCTGCCCTTCGCGATCGCGGTCAATGAGCCGCGTTCGCACTGCTTCCTTCGCCTAACCCTTCGCGACCGCGCCCCCAGGTCCGCGAACGCATAGGCCAAATGACCTGGGGGTCCCGCTGGTGAACTATCCTTATGCGAAAGCACCATTGACCCCGTGTTCGCGATGCACCGGCCAATTCTTCTCCGCGTTCGCACCTGCCCAGTTGCGAACGCATAGACCAAAATCCCTCCTCCCAAAATTCCTCTATGCGAACGCGAGCTGACCTCCACGATCGCATAGAGTAAAACACTTGTGCAAAAACACCAGAAAACCAGCAGTGTTTTCAATTCCCAACGAGTCCGTTAATCACCCGAAGTCGATCCCGAGCCCCTAGGGACCTCAACCAAACATACTAACACGTTACATATGATCATTCAAACTTAGTTTCACTCTCAAAACACCAAAACTTACATCAAAATACCAAATTCACATCGGATTCAAGCCTAAGGACTTTGATATTTCTAAAATCCATTAATGATGTTGAAACTATCCAAGTCAACTCCGATTGACCTGAAATTTTACAGACAAGTCCAAAATGACATCACGAACCTGTTCCAGCTGTCGAAAACCATTCCGACCCCAATAGCCTATTTTCCACTGCCGACCGAAAATCGCCAAAAACTAACTTTCGTCAATTCAAGCCTAATTCTACACCGGACATCACAAAATTATTTTGAACATACTCCTAAGTCCCAAATAACCTAACAAATTTATTCGAACCCGAAAATATGCATTCCGAGGTCGTTTACCAATAAGTCAACTCTTAGTTGACTTTTCCCATTTTAAGGCTATTTTTAAAGGGCTAATTGACTGAACTCTCACTACAACCATTCGATTTCATGCCTATCAACTCTAATACGTCAAATACAGTATAACCAATCTATAACAAGTCAATAACAACAATTATAATGCAGTTTCAACGTAACGACAGATCGGGTCGTTACATTCTCCCCCTTTTAAACAAACGTTCGTCCTCGAACGGGTCTAGAAACATACCTGGAGTCTCAAACAAGTGAGGATATTTGCTCTGCATATCCTGCTCGGTCTCCCAAGTAGCCTCCTCCACTGGCTGACCTCTCCTCTTCACCTTCACTGATGCAATATCCTTAGACCTTAACTTTCTGACCTCGCGAGCCAAGATTGCTACTAGCTCTACCTCATATGACATATCACCCTCCAGCTGAACTGTGTTGAAGTCTAACACATGAGATGGGTCACCAATATATTTCCTGAGCATCGACACATGAAATACCGGATGAACACTCGATAGGTTGGGTGCCAAGACAAGCCTATAAGCCACCTCTCCAACCTTCTGAAGTACCTCAATAGGACCAATAAACCGTGGACTCAGCTTTCCTCTCTTCCCGAACCTCATAACACCCTTCATGGGTGATACCTTCAGCAGTACCTTATCACCTTCCATAAATGAAACAACCCGGACCTTACGGTCTGCATAACTCTTCTGCCTAGACTGTGCCGTGCGAAGTCCCTCCTGAATCAACTTCACCTTCTCCAATGCATCCTGAATCAAGTCTATGCCTAATAACTTAGTCTCACCAGGCTCGAACCAACCAACCGGAGATCTATACCTCCTACCATACAAAGCCTCATACGGGGCCATCTGAATACTGGACTGGTAGCTGTTATTATATGCAAACTCCGCCAGCGACAGAAACTGATCCCATGAACCACCAAAATCAATCACACAAGCTCGTAACATGTCCTCCAAAATCTGAATCGTCCGTTCCAACTGCCCGTCGGTCTGCGGGTGAAATGCAGTGCTCAACTCTACA
Source organism: Nicotiana undulata (assembly GCA_005239495.1). NCBI lineage: Eukaryota > Viridiplantae > Streptophyta > Magnoliopsida > Solanales > Solanaceae > Nicotiana > Nicotiana undulata. The sequence goes on from ML246530.1 coordinate 42,467, forward strand.
TCAGTACCCATACCTTATTGTACGGCCCTCCAAAACTAAGATGTGAACTGAGTACCTCTGTCAGAAATAATAGAAACCAGAACTCCATGCAACCGGACAATCTCCTTAATGTAAATACCAGCTAATCGCTCTGAAGTATAAGTAGTACTGACAGGAAAGAAATGCGCAGACTTGGTCAATCTATCCACAATGACCCAAATAGCATCAAAACCCTTCGAAGTCCGTGGAAGCCCAACTACAAAGTCCATAGTAATCTGCTCCCACTTCCACTCCGGAATGTCTAACCTCTTAAGCAAACCACCTGGTCTCTGGTGCTCATACTTGACCTGCTGGCAGTTGAGACACCATTCTGCTACATACTCAACAATATCTCTCTTCATCTGCCTCCACCAATACTGTTGTCTTAGATCTTAATACATCTTCGCGGCACCCGGATGGATAGAATACCGCGAGATGTGAGCCTCTGCTAATATCATCTCTCAAATACCCTCTACATTGGGCACGCAAATACGTACATGCATCCTCATAACTCCATCATCACCAATAGTCACATCTCTGGCATCACCCCGACGAACTCTATCCTGAAGAACTAATAAGTGCTGGTCTGTCGTGCCTTAATCTGATCAAATAAAGAAGACCGGGAAGCCATGCTAGCTACCACCCGTGGAGGATTCGACAAATCCAATCTCACTAACTAACCCGCTAAAGCCTGAACATCAAGGGCTAAAGGTCGCTCTGTTGCAAACAGATAAGCTAGACTTCCCAAACTCTCGGCTATGTGACTCAAGGCATCGGCCACCACATTGGCCTTCCCCGGACGATACAAAATAGTCAAGTCATAGTCCTTAAGAAGCTCCAACCATCTCCTCTGTCGCAAATTCAAGTCCTTCTGCCTCAGCAGATACTGCAAGCTACGATGATCAATGAAAATCTCACACTGCACTCCATACAAATAATGCCGCCAAATCTTTAAGGCATGAACAATGGAAGCTAACTCAAGATCGTGCACTGGATAATTCTTCTCGTGCACCTTCAATTGTCTCGACACGTAGGCAATCACCCTACCGTCCTACATCAACACCGCTCCCAAGCCAACTCTAGAAGCATCACAATAAACCGTGTAAGAACCCGAACCAGTAGGCAAAACTAGTACCGGAGCTGTGGTCAATGCTGACTTGAGCTTCTCAGAGCTCTCCTCACATTCATCGGACCATCTGAATAGAACACCCTTCTGTGTCAATTTGTTCAGAGGTGAAGCAATACAAGAAAATCCTTCCACAAAGCGACGGTAGTAACCCGCCAGACCAAGGAAACTCCGAATCTCTGTAGCTGAAGACGGTCTGGGCCAACTCTGCACCGCCTCAATCTTCTTCGGATCAACCTGAATACCTTCACTAGACACCACATGCCCCAAGAAAGCCACTGAACCAAGCCAAAACTCACACTTAGAGAATTTTGCATAAAGTTTCTCCTCTTGCAATCTCTGCAACACGACTCTCAAGTGTTGAGCATGCTAATCTTGGCAACGAGAATAAACCAGTATGTCATCAATGAACACAATAACAAAAGTATCAAGGTATGGCTGAAATACGTTGTTCATCAATTGCATGAACGCTGCTGGGGCATTGGTCATCCCAAATGTCATAACCAGAAATTCATAATGGCCGTATCTGGTCCTGAAAGCCGTCTTCGGAATATCAGAATCCCGAATTTTCAATTGATGATACCCCGACCTCAAGTCGATCTTGGAGAATACCTTAGCTCCCTAAAGCTGATCAAATAAGTCATCAATACGAGGCAAAGGATAACATTTCTTCACTGTAACCTTATTTAACTGTCTATAGTCAATACACATGCGCATCGAACCATCCTTCTTTTTCACAAACAACACCGGCGCACCCCAAGGCGATACACTAGGCCGAATGAACCCCTTATCTAAGAGTTCCTGAAGTTTCTCTTTTAATTCTTTCAACTCTGCTGGTGCCATCCGGTAAGGTGGAATAGAGATAGGATGAGTATTTGGCACCAGGTCAATACCAAAATCAATATCCCTGTCAGGTAGCATGCCTGGCAGGTCTGCAGGAAATACATCCGGGAAATCACGGACTACAGGGACAGAATCAACATATGGGGTTTCACCACTAACGTCCCTCACAAACGCAAGATAAGATTCACACCCTTTTTCAACCATACGTTGAATCTTTAAATAATAAATCACTCTGCTAGGCACATGCTCTACAGACCCTCTCCACTGAACTCTCGGAACTCCGGGAATAGCTAAGGTAACGGTCTTAGCGTGACAATGAAGAATAGCATGACATGGGGATAACCAATCCATGCCCAGAATTATATCAAAATCTACCAACTCAGTAACATCAAGTCCACTCGGATCTCCAGACCCCCAATAGATATAAGACATGACCGATACACATGGTCCACAATAATAGTATCACCCACCGGAGTCGAAACATGAACAGAAGTGACTAGAGACTCACTGGGCATATTCAGAAAATGAGCAAAATAGGATGAAACATAAGAGTACGTGGAACCAGGGTCAAATAAAGCCAAAGCATCACTGTGACAAACTGAAATAGTACATGTAATCACCGCATTTGAAGCCATAGCATCAGGCCTAGCCGGAAGTGCATAAATATGTGGCTGGCCTCCACCTGCTCGACCTCCCCCTCTAGGACGGCCTCTAGATGCCTAAACACCACCCCTAGCGCCTGGGTAGGTGGTGAAGTGACTGAGGCTGAAGCCGAGGGCTGAACCCTCTGCTGGAATGGACTATTAGAACGACGGGGACACTGCCTCCACCCATGTCTGAACTCTCCACACTCATAACAACTACCTGAAGCCGGAGATGAAAATTAACGAGAACCTTTGTCACCCTGATGACCACCAGATGAAATATGCATAGAAGAGCCCTGATAAGATGATGCTCGGGCGGAGCTCTGAGCTGGAAGGGCACAAAAAGATGAACGTCCCTGATGAGAATTGCGAGGACCCTGCCCCGACGATACACCACTGTAAGCTGGGCGAGCTGGTTGTGGAGGTCTAAATGAACGACCTCTGTAAGGCTGAAATTGCCCTCTAGGAGGAGCACTACTGAAATTACCTGATCCCCGAGGCCTCTTAGCCTCTCTTTCCTCATGATTCTGCCTACGAACCAACTCAATATCCCGAGCAATATCAACAACCTGCTCAAATGTAGCTCCAGACACTCTCTCTCTGGTCATCAAGATTCGAAGCTGATAAGTAAGACCATCTACAAACCTCTTAATCCTCTCCCTGTCAGTAGGGACAATCTCATAAGCATGTTTGGCCAACTCAGAAAACCTCATCTCGTACTGGGTGACTGATAATTCTCCCTGGCACGGCTGCTCAAACTGCATGTGTTGCTCCTCTCTATGGGACTAATGAACATACTTCTCCAAAAAGATCGTGGAGAACTGCTGCCAGGTGAGAGGTGCTGAATCAACCGGACTACGCCTCTCGAATGATTCCCATCAAGTAAATGCAGCACCAGCAAACTGATAAGTAGCAAATGAAACTCCGTTGGTCTCCAAAATACCCGCAGTACGAAGCATCTTCTGACATTTATCAAGAAAACCTTGGGCGTCCTCGCCCTCTGTACCGCTGAAAGTCGGAGGCTTAAGTCTGTTGAACCTCTCCAACCTGCGCTTCTCATCCTCAGGCATAGCAGCTACCACAAAATCCTGAGCTGGAGCAACCGGCTGAACTGGGGCTACTCCTGGTGCCTGAATACCCCGTACAACCTGCTCAGGTGTCCGGGCAGCTGGAGTCTGATTGCCTCCCCCCGGCCTGAGCTGCAGTGGCAGTAGTAGACATAGAAACTGCCTGAGCCAAACTAGAACACACCGTCAATATCTGAGCCAGGGTCTCCTGAAGACCCGGAATAACAATAGGCACTGTCGGTGCCTAAGCCTGTCCCGCTGGAGCATCATCGGCGGGAACTTGATCCTGAACGATAGGGGGATCCTGTGGTACTACCTCGGTTGTTGCCTGAGCTGGTTCCCTTCCTCTACCACGGCCCCGACCCCTTGTGGATCTGGCTGGTGTCTGGTCACCCTAGTCGATATTGCGTGTCCTCACCATCTGTGAGAGAATGAAACATCGTAAGTTTAGATTTCAAGAATCCATAGATTGGCACAAAAGAGTTCAAGAAATAGAGATGTTTCCTAAAAGTTCTGCAGCCTCTCGAAGGTAAGTACAGACGTCTCCGTACCGATCTGCAAGACTCTACTGAACCTACTCATGACTGTTGAGTGCTATGTAACCTAGAGCTCTGATACCAACTTGTCAAGACCCCAAATCCTAACATGCCGTGATGGAGCCTATCGTGAAGCTAGGCTAGCCAACCATCACCTTACTACGCGTTTATTCAATTATAACAGTTCACAATTTACTAATAAGCATGCAACCATAGCATAAATAATGAAATTAATGTCTTAGTGTTCCCATATTAGCCTAAACAAACCTCCCAAGAACTGGAGTCAATAGTCATGAGCATCTAAGAGTAAATGAATCTAACTCTGCTAAAAACTATAATATATGTCTCTGAATCAAATTCTAAAGCTAAATAAGGAAGGGAAATGGGGAAGCTGTGACGCTGAACAGCTACCTCGAAATCCAGTAACCGCTGCTAACGAACTGAGACAGCTATTGTTCCAGACCGTCACCTGAATCTGTGCACAGAGGCACAGGGAGTCTTTATGAGTACACCAACTCAGTAGTAATGAAAATAAATCACAATATGAGAAATATAAAACACACATTACAGCTACACAATTCCACAAAACTAGTAAAACACTAGTATTCATCAAATAATAAGTTCGAAATCATTTTTTCAGAAATCCCTTGAAAACAAGTGCAACATCAGTATATTTCAGTAAAATCCTCAATAAAACCAGTTTGAAAACGAAATAAATCATAGTTCGAAAACTTAGTAAAATCATCATGAATCTGCCCCTCGGGCCAAAAATCATTTCTCGTAACAGTTGCCCCTCAGGCATTCCCTCAATCACTCAGTATCAATCATCACTCAGTATCAGCCCCGCGGTCAATCATCATCACTCAATCGGTAGCGGCGCTCACTGGGGGTGTGTACAGACTCCGGAGGGGCTCCTACAGCCCAAGTGCAATAATAACATAAGGCCTGAAATCCTCCTCACCACTCTCCTGAGGCCTGAGAGCCTCCTCACAACACTCCTGAGGCCTGAAAGCCTCCTCACCACACTCCTGAGGCCTGAAAGCCTCCTCACCACTCAGTCAGACACTCTCGATTTGCCTTTAGGCCATAAACATACCGGGTTCTCGACCCAAAACAGTGTTTCATTTTTCAATAAATAGTATCAAAATATTCTGAGTGTCAAAACAATTTATCAGGAAAAGACTGAGTGTAAAATCCTAGCATATCAGTGAGGAAAATGTAGTAAACACAACCCTCAAAGGGAAAACAGATCGGCACTAGGCCCCAAACATGGGTTACAGCCCAAATCATATCATAATAAAATAATACTAAGTAAGCATAGGCTTAAATGTCGGTTTAGCAACTCAATATTCGCCTAAGTAAGGAATATATCTCCAAAGTTTCAACATTTGCATTTCAAAACCTGTGAAAGGGTGCATAGTCCGGGGTTTCATACCCTCGGGACAGGATTTAAAGACATTACTTACCTCAAAACTAGCCCGAAATTACTTGGCAATGCGTTTTCCTTTCGAATCCACTTCCGGATGCTCCAAATCTAACAAGCTCAGATTTTTATCATCAAATTATGCTCAAGGAATAAATTCCAATTGAAAAATATCGAATTTAGCTCAAAAATCCGAATTCGGTCAAAACCCGACCCCTGGCCCTGCATCCTGAACTCAGAAATTTTTATACAAACGTGTTCTTCGTCCTCTCACGAGTCCGTACATATAAAGAACACCAAAATCGGAGTTCGTTTGACCCCTCAAATCGACCCCTAAAGGTCTCATAATCTCAAGCCCTAAAACCCAATTTCTCTACTGATTTTCCATGAATTTACACTGGTTTTATGTTCTATAATCATCCATAATCGAGTTTTAATGATCAAACACTTACCTCTATGAAGAACAAGGATTTTCCTCTTCAAAAATCGTCTCAAAAGCTCTTTTCCGTACAACAATGGTGTAAAAATGTGCTTAGGTCGCGGAAGGGTTTTTATTTAACTGCCCAGGTCAATAATCTTCGCGTTCGCAGTCAACAGGCCGCGTTCGCGTTGACTTATTTCCCTGCCCTTCGCGATCGCGTTCAACGAGCCGCGTTCGCACTGCTTCATTCGCCTAACCCTTCGCGATCGCGTCCCCAGGTCCGCGAACGCATAGGCCAAATGACCTGGGGGTCCCGCTGGTGAACTATCCTTATGCGAACGCACCATTGCCCCCTTTTTCGCGATGCACCGGCCAATTCCTCTCCGCGTTCGCACCTGCCCAGTCGCGAACTCATAGACCAAAATCCCTGCTCCCAAAATTCCTCTATGCGAACGCGAGCTGACCTCCGCGATCGCATAGAGTAAAACACCTGTGCAAAAACACCAAAAAACCAGCAGTGTTTTCAATTCCCAACGAGTCCGTTAATCACCCGAGATCGATCCCGAGCCCCTAGGGACCTCAACCAAACATACTAACATGTTACATATGATCATTCAAACTTAGTTGCACTCTCAACACACCAAAACTAACATCAAAATACCAAATTAATATCGGATTCAAGCCTAAGGACTTTGATATTTCTAAAATCCATCAATGATGTCGAAGCTATCCAAGTCAACTCCGATTGACCTGAAATTTTACAGACAAGTCCAAAATGATATTACGAACATGTTCCAACTGTCGAAATTCCATTCCGACCCCGATAGCCTATTTTCCACTGCCGACCGGAAATCACCAAAAATTAACTTTCGCCAATTCAAGCTTAATTCTACACCGGACATCACAAAGTTATTCCGAGGTCGTTTACCAATAAGTCAACTCTTAGTTGATTTTTTTCATTTTAAGGCTATTTTTAAAGGGCTAATTGACTGAACTCTCACTACAACCATTCGATTTCACGCCTATCAACTCTAATACGTCAAATACATTATAACCAATCTATAACAAGTCAATAACAACAATTATAATGCAGGTTCTACGTAACGACAGACCGGATCGTTACAGGTCACGCAAAGGCAACATAAAAAATGACAATCAACTCACATATTTGAATTTGGACGAAACTTGAAACCCGTCCCAAACGTCCTATGTATTTCTATTGACGACTAGAATCATTCTAGATTCGAACGCAACTTATTGTATTCGAAATTCAAATTAAGGACTTAGAGACGACATATTCTTTGTCAACCTTTACTTGATCAACTTTCATTTCGCAGCCCTTTCTAAATTCTATATCATGATTATTTGAAATTAACAGAAAATATCATAATAGTAATGGGAAAAGGACAAGGGATACTCAACATATATAACAGTAATTTTTATTACAGAAACAGTGACTTGCATTGTATGATTAATCTGTGGCAGGTCCAGCCTCCAGGCCTTAGAAAATGCTCTCATTCATTATCGTGAGAGTTCCATATGAATATTGTGGCTGCTCTATTATTTTATATCAAACGTGATGGCTGGCACTAGTTTTTTCACTGGATCGAGAAACTATTTAGAACATCATTATAAGCTATCGTATTTATTAGATATAGGGCAAGGAGTTACGTATTACTATAGAGTATAGAGTTACAAAATGATATCGTTTTTTACTTGTTGGACTTCCACTCCTCTAGACTTATTTATATTTTCAGTACTCTTCTACATTCTATTTCTGAAGATCCAAATAATTTATACGTGGCACTTATATTTTCTACTATTAATAAGTGTTAAGCAATACGTCTTCAATTTAATTTGCATACCTCCTCAAGGTTAATAGAAAATCTTATTGTACGTCAGTATACGGTTAAAATTGAGTTCGCCCGATTTTGTATGGTTAATCGAGACCAGGATGGCAGGTCAAGGTTCGATCCCGTGTTATATCAGATCGTGACATGAAGATACATTACCAAACTCATAATTCGAGGACCGATTGAGATCAAGACCAGCCGAAATTGAGACCGAACAGGATAGGCATCGCGCGAGACCGAAGAAATCCTGCTGAGTCGAATAACGGAAAGCCGAGATATCCGTGATCGGGCAAGGATCGTGGCGGGAATCTCGGCGCGTATCAAATCAAGACCGATTATTTAGCCAATCATGGGATTTCCTTCTATATTTAGAATTGTACCATAAGTAGAATTCCCTTACTATATAAAGAGGGTTCTAATCATTTTGTAATCATTATATTCATGCATAACAAAGCAATATATAATATTTTCTCTCTTAAACATTCTTACTCCGTTGTTCAGTTCATCCTTCTCAATAACAGTCTTAGTTGGTTTGAGGGTGATCTAGCTTGAGGGCCAAAGCTGCATATTACATTGGTTTACTTTATTTTACAGTTAGTATCTAATATTAGTTTTCATATTTCTCAGTTTGTACCAAGTGAAATCACGTATCCTTTAAACAACTTATAAATTTAATTGCTATCCGATTTTAAGAGTAAACAGTTTCGCGCCTACCTTGGGGATAAGGATAACAGTGATTGCCTGGTACTAATTTTCATAACACACATTGCTTTACACTTGTTATTGTAAGCGTTTTTTGATTCCAAGATCAACATGTTGAACTCTCAAGTAGTACCTACACATATCGACAATGGCCTTGGTTTTCACAGCGAAAATGACAACATAGCCGCCTCAGGGAACGAAGTGCCTCCGATTGACCTCGAGGGAGTACCACTGGCAGACCCCATCGACAGTAGTTCTCATGTTGCTCTGAATGCAAATCTGGTCATCGACCCCGAAAATAACATCTGTAGAGACGTTCGATCACCCGGTCAGAGCGCACAGGGCGGTGAAGAAGGCAGAATCAGCCTTCGAATAATATTCGAAGTGTTGCAGGCTCAACAAGCTGCAATAGCACAACTCCAAAGTCAGAACCATCCACGAGTAGGGTCGAACCCTAGCAATCACAGGAAGTTGTTCACAGGGCCGAACCAGTGCCAGGGAGGTCAAATATTAATGAATCAGGGACCGACACCGCTATCATGAAAATGCTTGAGGAGCTGACAAAGCGAATTGAATAGGGGGAGAAGAAGATTGAAGCGAATGTCAAAAGGTGGAAACATTTAACTCCCGAGTTGATCAAATTCTGGGGGCACCACCGATTCTTAAGGGTTTGGATTAAAAGAAGTTCGTGCAAAAGCCCTTCCCCTCGAGCGCGGCTCCTAAGCCTATTCCAAAGAAATTTTGCATGCCATAATCCCAGGTATAATGGAACTACCGACCCCCATGAGCATGTTATTTCTTACGCATACGCAATAAAGGGGAACGATTTAGAGGACGATGAGATTGAGTCCGTATTGCTGAAGAAATTCAGCGAAACTTTATCAAAGAGGGAAATGATATGGTACCATAATTTTCCGCCTAACTAATCGGCTCCCGCCTATACCACTAAAGAGTAGCAAGTACGGGGGTCAATGCATCTTTTACCCGAAGGGTCCGGATCGATTTTCACAAGGAGCTATATATGTTGGAGTTGAGTGTCTAAGTGATCTAGTAGAGCGTTGTGTTCTCAATTGCACTTCTCATCAAATGGTTTGGTGAGTAAACTACGGTTTAGTCTATTTGAAATTACGAACTAGCTAACTAATATCTTTTGGATGTTTTCTCAATAGATAAAGGGACTAGGGTTGTGACTTTCTCCTAGGTGAATACTTGACGGGATCTAAAGCCTAAGGCAAAGACGTTATGTTAGGATTGTGATATAGCCAATGCAAGGAATTACTCACTCTATACCTCTCTGTAACTTGAGTGATTTTGCCCTAATTGGCTCCCTCAAGACCAATTGGGTGTCAAAATTGTGCAAGCAATATAGACTCAAGTCGGGTATTACTATCTCTAGGTTTAACCCTTTAATTGGGACTATCAATCTCCTGATTACACCCCAATTCCTTGTTGGACTAATTTTCCTAGACTCAAGTTCTCTTTCTCAAGAAGAACTCAAGTCAAATAGGCACAAATTAGTGTTTTCAACCAATAATTTAACATGAAAAACACAAATCAGTCCAAATATCCACTATCCATAAATATCTAAGCCTTAAATCAAAAGACCCATCAAATACCCACACTAGGGTTGAGCCACAATTTTAGCTAACGGGTCTAGCTACTCATAATAATGAAAAAAAATAAAGAAATAGATGAAGAATAACCCATAAGATTTAATTACAAGCTAATAATTGAAGATTCAATGATAAACCAACTATAAAATTACTCAAAATAGTCTAATACAGCCATTCACGAGCTCTTCTAAAAGTTAGAGTACAGAAGATTTTCTAAAAATGAGAAGAGAAAGTATTTATACTAAGCCGAATTTTCTGGAAAAAAATACCCGTGCGGGGTTACCGCGGACCGCAAGAAATGGAGTGCGGCCGGGGTGAGGCTTTTTGGCTTCAAACTCTGCTCTCTGAACTTGGCCACCGCGGGCCGCATAAAATGCACCGCGGCTGCGATGGCTTCCACTGCGGTCCGCACAAAAAAGGACCACGAACCGCATTGGCATTAACCTCCAAATTCCCAACTCTCTGAACCCTATCCTTGCGGACCGCACAAACCCGATTGCGGTCGTAGTGAGTCCACTGCGGTCCGCGCAAAATGCTTTGCGGACGCAGTGCTTGAGTCTCCAAAATATGCACCTCTCTGAATCTCCTCACTGCGTACCGCACTAAATGGAATGCGGCCGCAGTGGATCTGTTGCACTGTGCTTGGACTTGTTCTTGGTACTTGTGCATGTTTCACTCCTTTTTTGAGCTGGTTTTGACTAATTGTCACCTTTTTTTATCAAACCTTGCAAACAAGTACAACATGTAAGCCTTTGGGACTATTTTGTATCCATTTTTAATCAAAACTCAACTAAGAAGGAGTGTAAAATGAACTATAATCCCTAGTTATCACTAACTCCATTGATTCTTTTGCCATTCTCGCAGATTCCTTCGTCAAGGCACACGTCGGAGCCATTAAGGTCGAGATCAGGAAGTCGTACCTCTTCAAAGTGAAGTAGAAAGATAACGAGATGCTTAGAGAGTTCTTATCTCGGTTCCAAATAGAACGTATGGATCTACCCCCGGTCACAGATGATTGGGCCACTTAGGCTTTCACTCAAGGCCTAAATGTACAAAGTTCGATAACCTCACAAAAATTAAATCAGAACTTGATCGAATATACAGCTGTAACCTGGGCCGATGTGCATAATCGACACCAGTCAAAAATCAAGGACGAGGATGACCAGTTGGGGGCTCCTTCTAGGTTCGTTTATCCAAACAGGCCCGTCGGCAGATTTCAAAGGGATATTGACCGGGAACCACGGTCAAACAAAGATCGATATCAACCATACGGTGGGGATCGGAGAACAATCAGGCCTGGACGCAACCCCGTTCGAAGTGATAGAAGAAATGATCAAGGACAGAACTCCCGAGGGCTCAAGAGTAAGAGTGGTTTCGATAGGAATGTCGAACCCAAAGAAGTGCCTCGATTATCGGAGTACAACTTAAACACTGATGTGTCATCTATTGTATCAGCCATCGGACGCATCAAAGACACCAGGTGGCCTCGGCCACTACAGACTTATTCGAACCAGAGAAATCCTAATCAAATCTGCAAGTATCATGGCACTCATGGCCATAGAACAGAAGATTCCAGACAGCTGAGGAAGGAGGTAGCATGTTGGTCATCTTCAAAAATTGTTAAGTGATCAGGCTAAGAACCACTTCAGAAGCAAGGATGCAAACAAATAGAATGAACAAGAGGAGCCACAACACGTAATTCACATGATTGTTGGTGGGATCTCACAACCCTACAACGATGCACCGGTAATATCTGTTCTTATGAATAAAATTCAAGTTAAACATGTTTTGATTGATCCAGGTAGCTCGGCCAACATCATTCGATCGAGGGTTGTAGAACAGATCGGTCTACAGGATCAAATCGTGCCCGCAACTTGAGTTCTTAATGAATTAAACATGGCAAGAGAAATCATCAAAGGTGAAATTACTTTGCCAATTAACGTGGCCGGGACAATCCAAGAAACAAAGTTCCATGTGATCGAGGGTTACATAAGGTACAACGCTCTGCTCGTAAGGCCTTGGACCCATAACATGAGGGCAGTACCCTAGACCCTTCACCAAGTTTTGAAGTTCCCAACACCAGAGGGAGTCAAAATGGTGTACAGGGAGAAACCTTCCGCCAAGGAGTTTTTTGTAATCAACGAAGTGATACCGGTATCGGCACTCTCATCAGCAAAGGGATCGGATTCGAAGAGAAAATAAGAGGCCAAATAGAAACCACAGACACCAGCTTTGACCCAATCAGAGAAGCAAGGGACCGGCGAGGACGATGACTATCGGATCCCTCGATCTTTCATAATTCCCGATGACTCCGACGCCACCAAGTCGACGGTCGAAGAGCTAGAACAAGTCATACTGATCGAATATCTACCCAAAGAAAGGTATACCTGGGAACGGGGTTAACCCCCGAGCTCCGGAAAACTTATTCAATTCCTTTTAGATAACATGGATTTCTTTGCTTGGTCCCATCTTGATGTGACAGGGATCCCATCGGAAATCACTACCCATAAATTAAGTTGGACCCGAAGTTCCATTCGGTAAAGAAACAAAGAAGGCCCCAGTACAAGGTTAAGCATGCATTCATCAAGGACGAGGTAACCAAACTTCTCAAAAAGGATCTATTGGGGAAATAAAATATCCCGAATGGTTAGCAAACGTAGTGGTAGTCCCTAAGAAGGGAAATAAACTTAGAATGTGCATAAATTATAAAGACTTGAACAAAGCATGCCCTAAGGATTCCTTTCCTTTTCCTAATATCGATCGTACGATTGATGCCACGGTCGGCCACAAGATTCTCAGTTTTCTCGATGCCTACTCCGGGTACAACCAAATACAAATGAACTAGGAGGATCAGGAAAATACCTCATTTATCACTAAGTACCTACTGTTATAATGTGATGCCGTTTGAACTAAAAATTTCTGGTGCAACTTATCAATGCCTAGTAAATCGAATGTTCGAAGAACAAATAGGAAAATCAATGGAAGTTTATATTGATGACATGTTAGTTAAGTCCCTGCAAGCAGAGGACCATTTAAAGCATTTGCAGGAGACTTTCGGTATACTGAGGAAGTACAATATGAAGCTCAACCCAGAAAAGCGTGCGTTCGGGGTTGGCTTCGGCAAGTTTCTTGGCTTCATGGTGTCCAATCGGAGGATCGAGATCAAACCCGATAAAATCAAAGCTATCGAGGATATCACGGTTGTAGATAATGTAAAGGTCGTACAGAGGCTAACGGTGCACATAGCCGCCCTAGGGCGATTCATTTCGAGATCCTCAGATAGGAGCCACCAATTCTTCTTGCTGCTTAAGAAGAAGAGTAGCTTTACATGTACTCCAGAATGCCAACAGGACTTGGAGGAACTAAAGCGATATTTATCGAGCTCGTTGTTGCTTCACATCCCGAAATCAGACGAGCAACTTTACTTGTACTTAGCAGTCTCAGAAATAGCGGTAAGTGGAGTCCTAGTCCTAGAAGAACAAGGTACGCAATTCCCTGTCTATTATATTAGTCGGACCTTAGGTGAGGCCGAAACCATATATCCACACTTAGTAAAATTAGCTTTTGCTTTAATTAGTTCCTCTAGGAAATTAAAGCCATATTTTCTATGTCATCCAATATGTATTGTAACAACTTATCCAATTTGAAATATTTTGCACAAACCCGAGCTTTCGGGTCCCAAATGGGTCATATAAATAAGCAGGTACGATATTGAATATCGACCCCGAACCGCCATCATGTCTCAAATCTTGGAAAACTTCGTGTACGGCTTCACTCTGGCCCTCGTATCATAGGTTTAAAGAGAAATATTAATAAAAATTGGGTACGTTATCGGGTGTCTGGATCCTCTTTACGGACGCTGCTTCGAACATGAAGGGGTTCGGGCTAGGTATCGTACTAAAAAACCCCACGGGTAATATAGTTAGACAATCTATCAGGACTTCAAAATTGACTAACAGAGAGGTTGAGTATGAGACCATGATTGCAGGTCTCGAGTTGGCTAAAAGATTAGGAGCAGAGGTCATCGAGGCCAAGTGTGATTCCCTCTTCATGGTAAACCAAGTTAACAGGACTTTTGAAGTCCGAGAAGACCAAATGCAGAGGTACTTGGATAAACTATAGGTAACTCTACATCGATTCAAGGAATGGACCTTGCAACATATACCTCGAGAACAAAACTACGAGGCCAATGCTCTTGCAAACTTAGGTTCATCGATAGAAGATGACGATCTCAACTCGCGGATTGTCGTACAACTCATGAGATCGGTGATCGAAGAAGGTCACGCCGATATAAACTCCACAAGTTTGACTTGGGATTAGAGAAACAAGTACATAGAGTACTTAGAAAAACGGGAAGCTTCCATCAGATCCAAAGGAGTCGATAGCTCTACGTACAAAGGCAGTGTGGTTCACTTTGTCCGAAGACAGAACGCTGTTTAGAATGATGTTCGATGGACCATTAGCAATATGTTTGGGACCGAGAGACATCGAATACGTCCTACGGGAAGTTCACGATGGCACTTGTGGAAATCATTCTGGTGCCAAATTGTTGGTCTGCAAAGTATTCAGAGTAGAATATTATTATATCGACATGGAGAAAGATTCAAAGGAATTCGTTCGATAATGCGACAAATCCAAAGGTATGCGCCAAGTATTCACAATCCCGGAGAGCAGCTCCATTTGGTTTTATCCCTATGGTCGTTCATAAAATGAGGAATGGACACGTCGGCCCTCTCCCATTGGCCCCAGGTAAAGCTCACTTTATTTTATTTATGATTGATTCTTTTTCTTAGTGGGTTGAAGCACATGCTTTCGAGAAAGTCAGAGAAAAAGAAGTCATAGACTTCATTTGGGACCACATTATATGTCGATTTGGGATAGCCTCCAGGATTGTATGTGATAATGGAAAATAATTCATCGACGGCAAAGCGACTAAATTTCTCGAGGATCACAACATCAAAAGAATCCTATCGACACCTTATCATCCCAGACGGGCGAGCCGAATCGACAAACAAAACCATCATTCAAAATCTTAAGAAGAGATTGACCGACGCCAAAGGGACGTGGAGAGAGATACTGCCCGAGGTTCTTTGGGCATACCGCACAATATCGAAGTCTAGTACATGAGCAACGCTGTTCTCGTTAGTCTATGGCGCCGAAGCTCTTGTCCTAGTAGAGGTCGGAAAACTTAGCATCAGGTTCCTATTTGCAAAAGAAGAATCAAATAACGAGGCCATGAATACAAGCCTAGAGTTGTTGGATGAAAGACATGAAGCCACCCTCGTCCGATTGGCCGCACAAAAATAGCGGATCGAAAGGTACTACAATCGAAGAGCCAATCTTCGACATTTTAACATAAGATACTTAGTGCTAAGTAAAGTCACCCTCAACACCCGAAATTCGAATGAAGGAAAAATGGGTCTTAATTGAGAACGGCGATAAATGACGAACAACTACCGAGCAATTGAAACGTATCGCTCCTAAAACAATACTACTGCTATGGTACATCCCATTTTATTTACATTTATATTTTAAACTAACTCTTGCAAGTGTTCGAACAGAAACAACGATGGATTCTTCGACATGAAGTCCTTCGGTCTGAAAGCACGCGTTGCACTCTTTTTCCCTTAGACTGGTTTTGTCCCAAATGGGTTTTTCGGCAAGGTTTTTAATGAAACAACCATTGATCATGCTAACTTAGAACAATTCAACAGTATCCGAGGCTTCTTTGCAATCAACCTCGAATACTGGGGGCATTGCCCTCGAATGTCAACTTTGTTGCGAGGAAATTACTTCATAGAAGCAGGGTCTCGACAGGTAAAATTTGTAAGGGACAAATGGTCAAACGAACCATGCCCCCGTAGGTTGCTCGAGCCCTGGCACAAAAAACATGTACGCATGTATAATCATTTATAAAGAGGAGTATTTTTCCTTGTTGATATATCTTGCCTTAGAAAAGTTTTCTACTTTACAATTTCATGCTCTCAAACTGTTATGGAAACAGGCTTAGGGGTCAATCATAACCAGAGTTCGGATAATTAGCCCCACAATCGGGGACTGTTGTTCGAAAAATAAATTAGAACAAGATTGAATTATTAAAACTTCGAGGTCATAAGATCTTTTGAGCAACCCTCGATTTTGTTGGAGAAGAAGCGTAGGAGGACGATGATCCTCCAAAACGAGGGGTGAATCTGGCCTAGGGTAACATTGTACCTTTTGCAGAAGGCAATTATTACGGGTCCCAAGGGGATAAACGTAAAAGGATAAGTGTAAACACTTAGATACCCCTCTACGTATGTGGTGATCGATTCCCCAGGAGAGGGAACGACCACATCCTTGTTTACCCAGTTGCACTCCTCCTTAACTTTATTGAGGAGGCCCTTGGTGATGGTGTAGATATACCTTGACATCGGTTTGCATCGGACCTGCATCGAGGGGGTCTTCTCTATCTTGCAGTTGGAAACCGTTGGGTACCCCATCAGAACATATTCCTCGGGGTGGGACTCCGCCGCAGCTACATCGCTGGCAGAGCTCAATGAAGACGGAGCTTCTTTTTGTGGCACTGTTTTAGAAGTCTTAGCCATTTGTGAAAAGTAGACAGTAAAGAAATTGGTTGAGGAAAGTCAAGTATGAGAAGCAACAATTCTTTGAGAGCAAAACCAGGGAAGGTGATGGTTGTAAAGGTTTGAATGAAGGAAGATTCATAGTTTTATAGGGTGAAGGCGACGGTTCAAAGTCGCCTAGTGGCCGACCGGCGCCTGACATGCATTTAATGCCTTGGTTGCTGAACCGACGGGACGTTTCGTTGCTTACGTCATGATCGAGCTGGTCAATAACGTTATCAGTCAAAAAGATAAAGCTTGAGAATTCATGTCGTTTCTCATCATCTTATTTCTGAGAAACGAGGGGACTATCTATATACGGCCAAAATGTATGGTTAATCGAGACCAGGATGGTAGGTCAAGGTTCGGTCCCGTGTTATATCAGATCGTGACATGAAGATACATTACCAAGCTCGTAATTCGAGGACCAATTGAGATCGAGACCAACCTAGATTGAGACCAAAAGGGATAGGCATCGAGTGAGACCGAAGAAAGCCTGTTGAGTCGAATAACGGAAAGTCGTGATATCCGTGAACGGACAATCTAGCTCGAGGGCTAAAGTTACGTATTATATTGGTTTGCTTTATTTTATAGTTAATTTCTAATATCAATTTTCATATTTCTCAGTTTGTACCAAGTGAAATTATGTATCCTTAAAATCACTTATATATTTAATTGTTATCCGATTTTAAGGGTAAACAAGGTCACTATAAAAGGACAAGGAATCAATATAAGTACTTTTGATTGTAGAGACAATGACTTTTAAGATTAATATATATAGGGCTGGTCCATGCTTTAGTGAATGCTCTCATCCATTACGTGAGAGCTCAATATGATTATTGTAGATGCTTTATTATTTTATTCTTGGTTGAGATTAATTATTGGACATATATATTATTTATTTGTGGAAAAGAACGAGTGAAACAAAAAGTTGAAACGTGGTGATCCTAAAAGACCAATACTATTATGCGAACGAGAATCAATTTGCCGTTCCCCGAAGATTCTGCTTTTCTTTTGAATAGTATATTACAATTAGCTGACATTGACCAAATCTCATCATACAACCTTTGTTATATCAATTGGGCCACAAAGTTGATTAGAAGAATATACTTGTTAGTTGCAAGGATATATGAGTAAATTTATATTTAACATTTAAAACACGCAATAAAACGTGATATTGCAAATGAATACTGAATGTGATAATTCAATGGATTTTAATCGTTAAACCACCATGGCGATGTCGCACAAAGGTCCAAGGAGCACTATTAACAGTATTAAGTTGTTCTTATTTCCTTTGCCCGTTTGTTAATGAAAATATTTCCTTTCATTTTCGTGTGTCACTTCCCTTAGCTTCTTGACTTTGTTCTGTCGAGCCTCTCATGGTAGGAAATGACTCCACGGCCCACGCTTCGATGCTTAACGTCTAATCCAATGGAAATTTTAATTTGGAAAAACATTAATTTTAGCCCTCCCTCTTTGTCCTTCACCCAAACCCAACGACCACGAACTTTCCTCATTCATTGACTCATTAGAACTAATTTTGATAGCTCATATTTTTGACATATAATTACATTGTTGACTAGTGAAACAAATAATGTAAATCCTGATATAAATTTTGTGTAATTGATCTTTTCTTGCTTCACCTTCCATTATTTTGAGTAACCATTGATTGTAACAACAAAGGTTGTGACGGAGTGATAAATATATATCCATTCATCCTTAACTAGAGGTCTCGGGTTCGATCCTTGGATATGGAGTCGCCTTTGTTAGGGATCGCTTTACCCGTCAATGTGAGACTTCCCGGCATGAATCTGAATTTAGTCTAGCCCAATAATTAAGAATCTACAATTGAAATCCCAACATATTCAAATTGCAAAGACCTCGTCGCCACACTTTGGCTCTTTTATTTAATGGTAATTTGTAAGTATACAATGAATATATTAACCGAAGTACAAGTGTTAGGGTAAAAAATGCTTTGAATGTTGAAGATGAAGTTGAATCTCTAGATTCAATGAAATACATATCAAGGACAAAAACTATATAGCAAGTTCACATGTGCCTTTTGAGCTAAGTCCATTTCATGAACTTTATATGTTCACATGGAAGTGGACCCTTTAATTTGTTGGATAGGTTTGTTTTAACATATAATTCTTCTTTTGGTTGAGAAATTTCCTATGGACACGAAAGATTTCATAGCCTAAGATATTTCCGTCGTTTATTGGGCGAAATTTCCCAGGAATTGGATAGGATTTTTCTTTTACTAGTAATCCAGCCAAATCCAAGAAATTTCACATTGTGGTACAAGTTTATTACCAATTCTGCAGTAGATTCCTAAGGATATAAATGAGATTCCCTCATGATACATACAGTCCAATTTTTAGCTCCCGTTAGGTCATAGATTTTGACTTCATTTTTCCAAAAAAAAAAAAAAAAATTGGAAACATTGTTTGTTTATTAATATGATTATGTTTTGGCAAAAAGAAAAATTCAAAAATTTCCAAAAATCTGATTTATGACACTTTTTGGGTGAAAATTTGTCTTCCACTCACAAAACTTAACTTTTTATCAAATAAAATGCATGGTCAAACACAACTTCAACTTTTAAAAATTATTTTTTAACACAATTTCAAAAACTCTTTGTTGCCCAACGCTAGCTTAATCTAACGCAAGTTTGCATCGATAACGACATTTACTAGGACATTATGGAAGTGGTCTACGTAATATTTTTTATTTGCTTTGGAATCAACTAATATAAATTCGCACCAAAAAATTTCACATTTAAAATAAAGTTTGTTCCCGGCCGGCTCTAAATGAAAATTGATAAGGCTTGTGTCTTAGGTCCCAAATTTTGGGGCCCTCCTATTTTAAAAATTATAGGTTCATAGATATTTATAAAATAATATTTAATACTTTTAATGGAAAAAGTAGAATTTTTAATATAAAAGAAAAAAGTGCTTTTTAGATATATAAATAAATTTTGACATACTTAAAAATGTGCAGATGAATAATTTTCTAGTTTTTCAGTTTTACTGTAAAAATTTACTCTCCCTTTCTTAATATGTCCAAGTCAATCTTTCTTATCCTCAACCTCTCATATTTCAGAAATTCTTACATATTTTTTGTCTTTCTCTTTAATATTCTTGCTCACCTTTTTTCTCCAAAATTTCATTAGTTCAAGTATTCAACAATACTTTTATACTTCCGATAATTCTATACTTCTATTGGTCTATAAAATCTTATCTAAGATCAACAATATTTCTGAAAAGATTAAATTATTATTAACTATATTATCAATTGAATAAAAAGATTTAAAACTTTAGACCTCATATTAAATTTTAACTAGGCCCCGCATATACTTGAGCCACCCATGCTCCATCACAATTGTTAGTGAGAGTGCCCCACATAATAAATTACACAAGATAATCATGTTCAATAATTCTAGATTCTGAAACGACTTTATAAGCAACGCAGTAAATTAATGAATTATTTAAGCGATAAAACTTCCTCTATGTACAGGAAATTACTTGTTATATTATACAATAACCAATTTAAAGCAAGGTGGTTGTATTAATTCCACGTTTTGTTTAGTGACTACAAACGTTGTATTTTTAGTACTAGGTTTTAAGTTTCTTGGTTTAATAATTTAATAATAAAACGAGCAACCAAGTCATCCTAATTGAATTCTTTATTAATCTAATAAAGGACTACTTATAAAATTTTATTTTGGTTCTTATGATACCTGAATAAGCACATTTGATATTGTATTTAGTTGAAATATGTACTTTTAATCTATTCCCTTGTAAATATTTACAAACTTACCGAACTATTAACCGTTACGCCATTTACTTCAATTGTTATGTTAATTAAGCTTGTATTATTACTCCATATTTGAGAGTAATATAGTTTTTATTTTACAAAGTCAGGGGTGGATGTAGTCTTTCGGCTACGGATTCAACTGAATATATAATTTTTGACACGTAGTATGAATTTATATGTAAAAACCTACTAAAATCTCAACAAGTATTATATTTGAACCCATAACTTTAACAGTACAATGAGTTCAACGCTAAAAATTTAAACAATTGAACCTATTAAATTTAAATCCTTAATCCGCTTTTGCACAAAGTACACGTGTTTTGGCACATGACATCAAAAAGTAGTTTAGAAAGCAGTCACAACGGAGTTTCAACCGCTTCGGCTCATATTTGAGTGCTAGCCTCAATCCTACAATTACGGCCTCGTACTCGGCCTCGTACTCGGCCTCGATGTTAGTTATATCAGGGCATCTTATGGACTGGAGAATTATTTCACCTGTAGGGACCTCGAGCACGAGTCCAGACCAGATCTGGAAGTGTTAGATGCGCCATAAGTATATAAGACCCAAAGGTCTTGTGTTTGGAGAGAAACTTGGACGACTTCCTTCCCGACTTCGAGCATTATCTTTGCACTGAAGTTTGCGATTTCCAATTTCTCGAGGTGCAGGTATCTCATCTTGGCGTCGATGATTGTTTTGCTAATGTAATATATGGGAGATTGCGTACCTTTGTTTTCTCGGATCAGGGCTACGCTTACTGCCACTTCGGAGATGGCCATGTAGACGAGGAGATGTTCCCCGGGTTCGGGCTTTAAAAGTACGGGTAGTGATGACAGATATGCCTTTATTTCTCGCAAAGCTTGTATGGCTTCAGTTATCCACTCGAGGCCGTTGTCCTTTTTGAGCACACCTAAAACTTTGTGACATCTGTAAAACGAGCGGGGGATGAACCTCGATAAGGCGGTGATTCGACCAGTCAATCGTTGGACTTGCTTCTTGGTAGTCAGGAGCTCTTGTATCCATTCAATAGCTTTGATTTGGTCCGGGTTGACCTCGATCCCTTGTTGTGACACTAAGAAGCCCAAGAACTTCATAGAGGCTCCACCAAACGTGCATATCTCCGGGTTTAGTTTCATTTCGTATCGCCTCAGTATGTCAAAAGCTTCCTTCAAATGGTCGATATGGTTCTCTACCTTTACGGACTTGAACAGCATGTCGTCGATATATACTTCTATGATCTTGTCGAGATGATCTTTGAACATCCTCGTGACAAACCTTTGGTATGTAACCCCCATGTTCTTCAGCCCAGATGGCATTACCCTATAATAATACGTTCCTTGGTGGGTGATGAACGTGGTTTTCTCCTGGTTATAGCATGAGTACGCATCTAAGAAACTTAATAACTCGTGCTCGGCCGTTGCGTCGATGAGTTGGTCGATGTGTGGTAACGGAAATGAATCCTTCGAACATGCTTTGTTCAACTCTATGAAATCCACGCACATCTGTTATTTCCCATTTTTATTTTTGACTATCACTATGTTGGCGATCCATTTGGGATACTTCGACTCCCTAATGGAGCCATTTTCTAATAGTTGCTCCACCTCCTCGCGTACAGCATTGTTGATGATAAGATTGAATTTACGTCTGGCCTGCCTACTGGGGCTAGAACAGGCCGACGTTTAATTTATGTGTGGCGATATCCCTGGGGGTGCCCGACATATCTGCATGGCTGAAGGAAAACAAATCTACATTAGTTATTAAGAATTGACTTAATTTACCTAGTTCCCGGAGTTTGCAGTCGAAGTAGGCCTTTTTGCTACAGTCCTTGGGGTCTAATTGAACGAGGTTGAGGTATTCTATGGTCGAGTCCGTAGCATTGACTATTTCGGGATCCATGACAACGTCCCTGGTCTCTTCTTGTGTCGACATTGGCCCTGTTGATTGTTATGCCTTTTTTTCCTTGTCTTTTGTTCTGTTGGGTTGTCGTGTTGTCTATGGCGATGTGGTAGCGCTTCCAGGATGCACGTTGTTCTCCGCGTATGCTGAATATCCCCCAAGGTGTTGGGAATTTGATTACTTGGTATAGGATGGAGGGGATGGCTCTCATGAGATGTATCCATAGTCATCCTATTATGGCGTTGTACGCGGTGTCCTAGTCTACGATGTGGAATGTCATCTCCAGCATCACGCCTCCATCTAAGACGGGGAGTGTAATTTCTCCCGATATCTGCTCAACTACATTATGAAAAACGGTTAGCGTGATGTAGCGCGGCACTATCTTGTCCTCGAGTCTTATTTGGGTGAGGACTCGAGGGTGGATAATACACGCTCCACTTCCATCGTCCGTCATGATACGTTTGACATCAGTATTTAAAATGCGCACAGTAATGATGAGGGCATCATTATGAGGGAAAGTCAAAACGTCGGCATCTGACTCGTCGAAGATGATACTCTCTTCAAGTCCTTCATACAATTCGCGGGTGATGGATCGCTTGAGCTCATGAGTGGTGGTGAATTTAACATTGTTGATGAGGCGTCGTCATACCGTTGATGATCATGTTGATAGTACGAGCTGGTGATGGAGGCTTCGGTGGACCTTGGTGTTCACGTCCTTTGGCGAAGTTATTTATCCCCTTGTCACTTAGCAGCTCCTTGAGGTGTCCCTGCCGCAACATGTTTAAAACTTATTGCCTGAGGGCGATGCAATCTTCTGTTTTGTGCCCACGTTCCTGGTGGAACTCGTAGAGGGCGTCGGATTTTCTGGTGCTCGGATCGGACCTTATCTTTGGCGGCCACTTTACCTTTTTTCCGAGTTTCACCAGAGCATAGACTATTTATGTTGGTGATACACAAATTGTGAGCAAATTATAAGGGGGAATACCTCTCTCATTCCAGTGAGTCCCTGTCCTCGGCCTGAATGCGTCTTCTCCGTAGTGGAGGGAAAGTGGGGCGGGAGCCCTGACGTATGACTGGTGTCGTTCCCTGTTGGGTTGTGAGACCGGGTGATCCCTGTTGATGTTGTCTCTTCGCTCTTTTCTAGACTCCGCTTGTACCGAGATGAGCCGATGGATTGGTCTGTTAAGGTCTTCCTCATCTGCTTGGACTTCAGCATAGTAAGAATTATGGCTTTCATCCTAAGTGGTTGGACGATATTTCATCAATCGACTCAACTATTTTCTAGTTTCTCTTGAACCATCTTTACCCAACCCGTTCTGGAAATCCGCAACCACCATCCCCTTGGACACGTTTGTGAGACCATCCTTACCATGTTAAATTGGGTCAGGAAGTCCCTCAGTCCTCTCCCAAGGACTGCTTGATGGTGAATATGTCATTTACTTTGTCCTTCTTGGCTCCAGCATATGCAGTTACGAACTTGTCAGCCATTTCCTTGAAAGTTTCTATGGAGCGGGGTGGTGACTGTGAGTACCATGTTAATGCACCTCCCGTAAGGGTTTCGCCAAACTTCTTCAGCAAAATAAATGACATTTGTTCCTTGTTTAGGTCATTGCCTTTCGCGACGGTGACATAAGGATCCACATAATCTTTGGGATCGGTCGTTCCGTCGTATATCCTGAGGTAGGGTGGCATTTTGAAGGTCTTTGGAATGGCATGCAGGGCTTCTTCTTCGATGTACGGTTGTTCTACGAACCTGACGACGTCCTTCTTCGATAATAGCTTAGGAGCACCCGGTAATTGGTCGACTCATTCTTGGTGTTCTTTCATTTGGTCTGTGAGTGCTTTATTTTCATTCTCCATTTCCTCCATCCTCTTTAGAATGACGGCGAGGGCGTTGTCACCAGCACTGTTAGTGATATTGTGAGTTATACCTGGTGTCGGAGGGTCTGGTCAGTTTCTGTGTTCGTCTGCTTGTTGTACTGTGCGAGCTCTTGCGACCTCTGTAGTTGTGCATGCAGTGGGCTTGTTGAGCACGCTTACTAACGTATTGGTCAGCTATGCTTCGAGGAGCTTTTCATGGCTTGTGGAGTCCCCTCTTCTGTGGACGTGGAGTCCCATTTTCCATTGGGCTTTGTTATACTACAATGGGGGGAGGTGACCTCTCGCCCCTAGGGGAGACAGTGGGCGTCACGTCCTCGCCTAGTGTTTCACAGCTCACGCTGATAGCATTCTTGAGGTTGCTAGGTAAATCACCTATTACTTTAGTCCTCTCTCCTTGGTTACCTACCATGCAAGTTTTTGTACGAGCAAAGAAAGGGGAAAATCGTCGGTTTTTTAGGTTAGCTCACGTTAGCTGTAGATCTACAGGAAACTAAAAACTTAACTACGAAATCCCCACAGACGCTGCCACACTGTTTGACCAAAAAATATTGATTTTGGCTCAACCAATTAGATTTATATAAAGAAGAGTAAATCTTAGTTAAAAATAATATCCAAAAGATAAAGTTACGTGTGTCGAGACCAAATAACAAGTATATTATGTTCGACTGGTAGTAAATATGAGAAACAACAACAACAATCCCAGTTTGATCCCAACATGTGGGGTCTGGGGAGGGTAGTAAATATGAGCAATGATAGTAATATTCAATGATCCAAAAAGATGGAATATGGCATTAAATAGTAATAAATAGCAATAAAATGACATTTGGGTAAATAAAATGTGTCAGTCACCCGAAAAAGGAAGAGATCAGTGGTTATTTTTCTGACAATGATGAATGATTGATAAGCCTTTGAACATTTGGGTTATTCTTGGATCTGATGAAAATGATAGACAAGAATCTTGGTAAAAAATATTATTTTTGTATATATGTGATAAGACCAGATTTTCTCTTACAAAGTCAATGTGTTCTTTACAGAAGAATCTCTCATGTCCTCTGTCATTGTGCCTCGATCTATTTATAGGGAACATGTTCTTATAAATCCTAATAGTACAAGTGCATAGAATATCCACTAAAATATTCTCTTTAGTGTCCTATCTTGAAACTAGTCATTATAACTATGTCAAGAGTGTTCGATCTCGACCTCGATCTTTGATGACTCCTCGACCTTAATCCTTGCTGACTCTTCGATCGCAACCTTCATTGCTCCTTGAACCGCTTCGACGCGTGGCGGCCTGTGAATGTCTCACTAATGCTATCACGACTTAAGCTATTTAGAGATAGATTTTGATCCATATAATAGTATGAATTTATATGTAGAAACCTACAATCTTGACCAGATTAGATTTGAACTCATAATTTTACTAGTACAATAAGTTCAATACCAAAAATTTTAAAAGTTGGACCTGTTAAATTTAAATACTAGATTCACTTTTGCACACAATACACGCATTTTGAAACATGATATCAAAAAGTAGTTTAGAAAGCAATTTCTTTTTATTTCTATGGATAGAGATGCTTTTGATAAACTCCTCCATTATCATGTTTTCTTCCAAGAATGTGGGTTGACATTTTTACCATGAATTAATTTGTAATTATTGATTTGTAATTATCCGTGACAATGAGTTATAGTCTCATCATTACGCTTAAAAAATAGAATAAGTCACATATTAAGCAGTTAATATGATATGTTTTAGTATAACGTCTTATTTAATGGATATTTTTCATAAATGATCATACCACTATAACTTTTATTTTTATCACACAAAAATCAAAAAACCTTCACTAACCCACACAACATTCACAGTGGCTAGAAAACAAATTTTCCGGAAAGTTTTCTTATTTCACGTTTTTTATTTTTTATTTTTAGTATAATAAATAATTACCCATTAAAAATAAGAGAAATATATATTTTTAGCCTCTTTCAAATATAAGAGCCAATACAAAAATATTTTTATTTGTATGTGTGTTATATACATACCCACATATACAGGCTAGCAAATAACATTTAGTTTCGGTCGGCTAGTTAAAAATAGGAATGACACAACCCAACCTAACCCAATACCCATATACATAAATTAAAATAATATTAAAATTAAAATTTCCCCCCACAAAAAACTTAGTTCAGAATGCATGAGATTCTAACAATAAAATAAAGAAATAAAAGGTATAATTAGTGAGCACTTGAAACAGAAATGCTATCAATTTGAATGAAAATTTTGAAAAGAAAAATAAAATATAAAATTATCAACGTTTGGAAAGATTCCCTATTCACTTTTAGTATTATTTTAATTTATATATTATGGGTGTTGGGTACGGTGGGCTAGGTCAGATTTGGTCATTCTTATTTTAATTGAATTATTATTTATTAGATTAAAAATAAAAAATATAAAACCTTGAAAGAAAAAAATACTAAAAAATTATATTTTCTGATCATTGTAATTTTTGTGTGAGTTAGTAAAAATTTTGTGATTTTTTGTGCTTGAAATTGATTTTAAAAAATATCATAGTTACACGATAATTTGTGAAATTTATCCCTTATTCAATATTTTTAGTATTCATCGAAGTTTCATGGAGCAGGTAAAGACACAATCAATAGAAAAAGATTTGATACCCTGCACATATAAAATAATTGTTAGAAAATTATACTATCTAATTGGGAGTTAGCCCGTCGATGGACATTTAGCTCCAGCACGGGTTCCTGTGAAAACATTATATCTTTTATTCATTGTTGACCAAAAAAAAGAATCTTTTATTTTATTTGAAAATTGTCACTTTATTGCAATAATTAACTGTTTAATTGTTTATCAGTTACCAATATTTTTATAAAACTTGATCCAAACAAAGGGTAACTTTTTGTAACTTTTTTTTTTTTGGCTTAGTGATGTTTTGATTTAGCGTTGATTTGTTTGGAACGCAGTCATTATGAAAAAGTTACAACTTGTTTGGACGGTCGTTACCCATTGTGTTGTACCGTATTATTACTTTAAATATGATTTTTTTTGTTACTTAAATTTTATTGTATCGTATCGTTAAATCCGTCGTTACGTAACGACGAAATGTGCCACTTTATGTAACGACCGATTTAGTGTGGTTGCGTCGTTATCCTGTCTTTTTATCTCATCTCACCCTTCACTATTATTAAATAATTTTATTTATCATTTACTCTACCTTTTTGTATATTAAATTTATTTCGTTCATAGTTTTTTTCTATAATATTGCAAAATTTATTCTTCATATTGTTGGTGCATGATATCATGAAACAACGGCAAACGATATAATCTATCCAAACATTATATTCATCAAACAATATAGTATCATACAATACAATACAATACAATATGAAACATTATGAAACGGAAAATGTATCATTCAGACAATAATATGTGTGAATTAGGTTACCGTTGGTAATGATTTATGACCAAACCAATTTAAAGGTATCTTAGAATATATATTTAAAAACACCACAGTTATGCTTCAAAATTTTGAGACGAGCAAGTACGTGAACAAAATTACCTTTTACTTAAAGAATACCAAAGAGGGTAGATAATCTAATCTCAAATTCTGATTAATTAAAATCTAATAAACAAAATTTATAAAGTTAAGACTATAAAGAAACTCAATAATTTTTCTTCCTGAACATTATTTTCAAAACTATTTTGTCCGTCATGTACAAACAGTATATATATAAGTCAAAGTTTTTAGTGCCAGATATATTAATATTTGCATAATAAAGATAGAAAAATTAACTTAGATAGCTCTCTACCCAATCACTTAAACTTAAAATAGCTGGCATATATATATATATATATATATATATATATATATATATATATATATATATATATATGTATATATATATATATATGTATATATATATGTATATATATATGTATGTATGTATGTATAATATGTGTCTAATTGTATATAATTTATAGGCCAAATACATATACAACCCATTCAATTTGGCATTATTTTTTATTTTGGCACTTTATCTTTATCTTGTTCCATTTTGGCCCGCCAACTCTATTTTATATGTTCCATTTTGGCCCTCCAACTCTATTTCTTGTGTTCCACTTAAACACAAAAGCTGAAACCCGTACAAAAAATATAGCGCGTGTGTATACACAAATCTGAGGTGTAATAAATATCTAATTAAATGTTGCCACCTGATTTTTTCATCTATATCAACGGGTCAATACTAAAATACCCGAACCCAACCATATTTTTTGCGGGTTTATTTCATCTAAACGTGCAGGTATGAAATCGGCATATGAAAGCTTTGGAACTTAGAGCATGAAGATAGGGCAACATTGGATGAAAAAATACGGTTGGGTTCGGATATTTTAGTATTGACCCACTTGACATGGATGAAAAAACCAGGTGTCAACATTTATTTGGATATTTATTACACCTTAGAATTATGTATACACACGCGCTATATTTTTTGCACTGGTTTTAGTTTTGTATTAAAGTGGAACATAAGAAATAGAGTTGGAGAGCCAAATTGGAACACGGTAGAGATAGAGTGCCAAAATAAAAAATAGTGTCAAGTTGAATGGGTTGTATATGTATTTGGCCTAATTTATACATACTAACTTGAAAAAGTAAACACTAAGGGTGTATTTGGTACGAAAGAAAATATTTTCCGGATTTTTTTTTCCAATTTTCCCATGTTTGGTTGGTTTAAATATTTTGGAAAATATTTCCTTATCAACTCATTTTCCTCCAATTGAAGGAAAATATTTTCCTTATCAAGAGAAGGGAAAACATTTTCCAAAACTCCTTCTCAACCTTTCCCAACCTATTTCCCACCCCACCCCATGCCTTCTCTTAAAAAAAAAATTCGTCACCACCCACCCTACTATCTTGTGATTTAAGATTCTATTCCGCGCTCGCTAGCCTTAAAAATCTTATTTTTACTCACCTCGATTTGTGTGCGCAGTCCGGACATAAATCCGGAAAGTCTTTATGTGAAAATTTATGAAATAATAATTTTTGGGATTTAAAAGTGATTTTTAGTTGACTTTGGTCAACGTTTTGAGTAAACGGACCCGGACCGCTAGAGGTGGAGGCCCGCCTATCAGAGGTCGTCCCAGAGACATGGTTCAGGGTGGTGGGGCCCAACCCCGATGTTATGCATTTCCAGTCAGACCTGAGGCGGAGTCCTCTGATGTTGTTATCACATGTACTGTTTCAGTTTGCAATAGAGATGCTTCAGTTCTGTTTGATTCGGGGTCTACTTACTCCTATGTGTCATCTTATTTTGCTTCATATATGGTTGTGCCCCGTAATTCCTTGAGTGTCCCTGTATATGTGCTCACGCCCGTGGGGATGCTATTGTGGTAGATCGTGTGTATTTCTCGTGTGTGGTCGTTATTGGGGGTCTTGAGACCAATGTAGACATTTTGCTCTTTGATATAGTTGATTTCGACGTCATATTTGGCATGGATTGGTTGTCACCTTACTACGCTATCCGGGACTTTCATGCCAATACAGTGACATTAGCCTTGCTGGGGTTACCTTGATTAGAGTGGAGAGGGACTCCTGGTCATTCCTGCAGCAGAGTTATTTCTTATGTGAAGGCTCGGCGCATGGTCGAGAAGGGGTGTTTGGCCTATTTGTCTCATGTCCGTTATTATAGTGTTGAGGTTTCTTATATGGATTCGGTGCATGTTATTCGTGAGTTTACCGAGGTGTTTCCTGTAGACTTGCCGGAGATGCCACCTGAAAAGGGATATTGACTTTTGCATTGATGTGGCTCAAGGCACTCAACCCGTTTCTATTCCTCCATACCGGATGGCCCCACCAGAGTTGAAAAAAGTAAAGGAACAATTACAAGATTTGCTTGATAAGGGCTTCATTAGACCTAGTGTCTTGCCCTGGGGTGTGCCGGTTTTGTTCATGAAGGAAAATGATGGATCTCTGAGGATGTGTATAGATTATCGGCAGTTGAACAAAGTCATTATCAAGAACAAGTATCTGTTGCCGATGATTGACGATTTGTTTGATCAACTTCAGTATGTCAAGGTGTTTTCAAAGATTGATTTGAGATCTGGATACCATCAGTTGAAGATTAGGGCATCCGATGTCCCTAAGACAGCTTTTCGGACGAGGTATGGGCACTATGAGTTTCTGGTGATGTCTTTTGGCTTGACTAATGCCCCCACAACATTTATGGACTTAATGAACAGAGTGTTCAAGCCTTACCTGGATTCATTTGTGATTGTGTTTATTGATGATATTTTGATATACTCTCGCAGTCGGGAGGAGCATCAGCAGCACCTTCGGGTAGTGCTCCATACTTTGAGGGACAGTCAGTTGTATGCTAATTTTTGAAGTGTGAGTTTTTTGTTGGATTCAGTTGCTTTCTTGGGTCACGTCGTATCAACAGAAGGTATTCAGGTTGATCCGAAGAAGATTTAGGCAGTCAAGAGTTGGCCTAGACCCACTTCAGCCATGGAGATCATGAGCTTCTTAGGTTTGGCGGGTTATTACCGTCGGTTTGTGGAGGTTTTTTTATCTATAGCAGCCCCGATGACTAAGTTGACCCATAAGGATGCCCCATTCATATGGTCGGACGAGTGTGAGGCGAGATTTCAGAAGCTCAAGACGGCCTTGACTTCAGCACCGGTGTTGGTATTACCATCGGGTTCAGGATCTTACACGGTATATTTATTTAACCAAAGAATTAGATTCTCTGCCAAAGCTAATTTAGGAAGAACACGGGTTTTTGATAACCAAAGGATATACTAATAATTTCAAGTAAACTTGTAAATAGAAAGGAGTAAGATGCGTAAAAAGTAAGTATATTGCAATAGTTGTTCGAACGTATCTTCAAGTTATATTTTACTCCCTTATATAGGGAATTTCTTAATATAACGTCTACCCTTTTCAGTGATTGAGCATTAATGACTAATAATGGCATTAATGTAACGTTACAATGATTAACCGTAATTGTCGCGTGAAGGTTATGTAATGTTTGGCTCATTAATTGAAGATCTCTGAATCTGCCCTGTATCTTGCCCTGATTCATTTTGACCGTGGCTCTTCATCTTCTCGATTAGGTTGAGATTCCCGTATCTGATTACCCCATTGGTATGTTGTTCTATGCCTCTTTGTTTCGTACCTCTTCATAAAGTCCCGTCCAGTTGTCATGTTCTCATTGTTCCACATAGATTACTGAGTCATCACGATTATTACACGTGTGAAGCTCTTTTTTTTACCAATTCAGATAGTCCCCCCACTTACCATTTATTTATCGATTAATATTTGGTAAGTGGATACTTATTTATGGCGAGAATATTTTGCAGCCGCTTCACTCGTAACATTGCATCCATCTCTGAACGTAGGCGTCGCTTGTCACTTCCATTTAATGTCCGTGCCACGTGGCATTCCCGGGTTGGTTCTACAATTACTCAGCGCCTTTTAGGGCTTTTTGCGGTTGCATCAGTCATGAAGTGGCAGCTTCAATTATGACTTTCACATCACTATTTTTTCCATTTTTTGATGGTTGCCTTTGAGTATAAATACCCCTTTTCCTTTCTTTACTTTCACGAAAAACTTTCGACCTTCTTTCTTTATTTGTAAATTCTTCATTCTTCGTAAATATGTCTTCTTCAAACCAGCAATCTAAGAAAATCATATAATGTTGATGAACTGACTCCCTCTTCTGCTCCAACTCGGAGTAGGAGAGGCGGTAGGCTTAGGAGCTTAGGTTCTACCCCTTCCAGGGGTGCTTCTTCTTCTCATGTTACTCCCTCATCTTCTTCTATGTCTTCTGTTTCTTTATCTTCTTCAGGGGCTAGGGCTTCGAGATCTTTTTCAAAGAATATAGGACATAGTGAACCGCTTCGCGAGCCGAGGGTCGATGAAATTATCCCTGCAGAGTTTTCTTTTGCCAAGGATAGTCAGGCCATGAGCGAACAATTTTCTTCAATGTCTTCGCATGACAGTGCCGAACTTTATCCTACTTAGATAACAGAGGGCTTGGTGCCTCTTGTACGCAGGGATTGTTCTTGGAAGCCTGATTTTCCTGTTATCGTTCCTGGCAATAACCAAAGAATAACCTCTTACAAGACCGGGTATTCTTATGTTTATACTTACCCTTTCACGTTAGAATTCAAGCCTCCTATCGACCGTGTTATTATCAAGTTTTGTCGATTCTTCAAAATTTGTCTGGGATAAGTCGGTCCTTTTGTTTGGCGAGTTGTCGAGTGCCTTAGGTATTTGGCCAATTTAGCTTCTGTACCCTTCACTTTTCATCATCTTATTCACCTCTATTCTATGATGTTGTTCCGCCAAGGAGTGTTTACTCGTACGGCGAGGAGTAAAAGGGTGTTAGTTACTACTGATGATGATAAAGACCGAGGGTGGTACCTTCGATATGTTGTTGTCCCTACTGCAGGTTTAGTAGGTGAAGAAAATCTACCCTTCCCTGAGAAGTGAAATCTTGCACGTGAGTACAGTTTTGCTCACCTTCCTTTCCTTTGCTTTTGATACTTTATCAGTACCGTAACGGTTTTTTTTCTTTGCAGCAATCATGGGAACTGTTGAGAATACCTGATCGGCTCTCACCTACACTACTATAAAGTAGCAAGATGAGGGGTCCGAGCAGCTTTTACTCGAAGGATCGGGATCGAATCCACAGGGAGTTATGATTGTAGGAGTTGAGTTTCTAGGTAATCTAGTATTGTTTCGTGCTCTTAATTGCACTTTTCATACTTTTTGATTTGACAATTATATTACGATTTATACTAATGGTAATTTGCTAATCAACTAACTAATGTCTTTTTGGTTATTTTCTTAATGGATAAAAGGCACTAGGGTTATGACTTTCCCCTAGGTGAATATTTAACGGGATCCAATACCTAAGGCAGAGATGTTAGCAAAGGGAACATGGCATAGCCAATGCACGGAATTAGCCACTCTATACCTCTCGGTAGTTTGAGTGGCTTTGACCTAATTGCCTCTCTAGAGGCCAATTGGGTGCCAAGATTATGCAAGCAATATTGGCTCAAGTAGGGTTTTACTATCTCTATGTTTAACCCGTTAATTGAGACTATATATCTCTTGATTTCGTCTCAATTCCTTGTTGGGCTGATTTTCTAGACTCAATTTATCTTTCTCAAGAAGAACCCAAGTCAAATGAACACTAATTAGTGTTTGCAACCACTAATTTTAACATGAAAACCACAAATGAGCCCAAATACCAAACACCCATAAACATCTAAGCCTTAATTTAAAGGATCCATTAAACACCCACACTAGGGTTGAGCCACAACCCTAGATAATGGGTTTAGATACTCATAATAACTGAAGAAATCCTAGAAATAGATGAAGCAAAACCCATATAATTGAATTATAAACTAAAATTGAAAGATTCAATGTTGAAACCCTTCTAAAATTACTCAAAAAGCTGAAGAATAACCGTTCACGAGCTCCTGATAATATCAGAGTACAAAAGCTTCACCTAAAAATAAGAAAAGAAACTATTTATACTTGGCCGAATTTTCTGGACAAAAATACCCATGCGGGGTTACCGCAGACCGCACAAAATGGACCGCGGCCGCGCTGAGGCTTTTGGCTTGGAAATCTTGACCTATGAACTTGGCCACCGCTGTCCGCATAAAATGCATCGCGGTCGCGATGGCTTCAACGCGGACCACGCAAAATGGATTGCGGTCCGCGGTGGTCTCCTGACCTTCAAGGCATGGGTCTCTGAATCTCCTTAGTGCGGATCGCGTAAAATGGACCGCGGTACGCGTTGGTCTTGCCTTGAAAACTGCTTCTCTGAATCTCTCTACCGCGGACCACATAAACTGGACCGCGGTCCGCGTTGGATTGACCTTGAAAAGCACTCTCTGAATCTTTTTAGTGCGGACCGCATAAAGTGGACCGCGGTCCGCACTGGTCAGTTGAACTTGGCTTGTGCTTGTTCTTGGTACTTGTTCAAGTTTCACTCCTTTTTTAGTAGGTTTTTGACTAGTTGTCACCCTTTTTTACTAAACCCTGCAACAAGCACAACAAGTAAGCATGTGGGACTATTTTGCATACACTTTTATCCAAAACTTAAGCAAGAAAGAGTGTAAAATAAGGTAAAATCTCTAGTTATCAATGTCTATAATTTTCGAGATTTGGTAGAAAAACTCTTGTTGATTGCTCTGTTAGAAGAACGTTCGTGGAAATACCTCTCTGGGAGGTTTGGCTGGAAGGTTAAGACCCACGGTGAGCAAAGTTTTTGTTTTTTCTTTCTTCTTCTAAGTTTTACCTGACCCCTTTCATTTGGTAGGGTTTGCTACTCGTGGTATTTCTGCTGCGGCTGTGTCCGCTTCAAGGTTGTCCCTGGCAAAGGCCCAGGAATCATTGCTAGTTCCTCCTCATCGAAAAGAAAAGCAAGTTAGTCCAATACCTTAGAGGAGGAGGAGGAGGAAGAGGAGGGTTCACTAGTTCGCAGGTCACGTAGGAGGAAGGTGGTCTCTGACGATGAGTCGGCACCTATTGTTGACCCTCCCGTTCCTGAATCTGAACTTTCTGCCCCTCAGGATGCGACTCCCTCTCCTGTTTGTGAATCCGTTGATCTCCGTTTCAGTGAAGGTTTTGGTACCATTTCTGATGAAACCCCTCTTGTTGTTTTCTCTCCTCATGCTCCTAAAGAATTTCCTTCAATTGCTCCCGTTAACGTTTCTGCTCCCATGGCTATTCCTGCTCATGTTGCTGTTTCTGCTCCCGTGGTTATTTCTGCTCCTCAGCCTACTCTGCCTGTGGCTCCTTCATTTGTCCCCGCTTCTGTGCCTTCTACTATAGAAGTAGGGTCTTCCAGCAGGGGGGAGATGAGGCTTTCCAGCAGCGGGCAGCCTCTTGAAAAAGTCGGGCCAGGCTGATGTATGGTTAAAGCCATTTATAGGCCCGACTGAAAGGTCTAAGATGGAAAGCCACAATACCCTGACTTGGATGAACGAGATTGTGCACTCGTCCCTAAAGGTAAAGCTTTCTTTTCATACATACTTACATATGTTTTTACTGTATAACTTATCTTTTTTATTTAGATCAATCTTGGAGGCACAGAGTTAATGAAGAGGGTCGTTCAGATGGAGCAAGCAGAAAAGGATTTCCAAACCGAGGCTATCAATTGGAAGGAGCAGTACGAGAGTTTGCAGCTAGACATGGAGGCAATGGAGGAAGAAAAATGTACCTTGGAGCAACGTGTTAGAGTTGTTGCAGCAGACCTGGTCGTTGAGAAGGCGTCTTCGAACCAGGCAGGCAAGGATAAGAGTGTCTTAGAATCTTCATTTACAGAGCAGCCTTCCCCTGCCTCTGAGGAAATTAGGAGCCTGAAGGCCTTGTTGGAGCAGAAGGAGGAGTACTATGGTGAACTTGTTCAATCGCTCACTCAATCCCAAGAAGCCCTCCGTAACTCTTTGGAGAAGGTCCAGTTTTTGGAAAGGTCTCTTGCTCCTTTAAAGGTCTCTCATGATGTTGTCGTGGATGAAAGAGATGAGTTAAGAGCTGAAGTTGAACAGTGGGAGAAAGATTATGAAGCTTTTGAAGACAAAGCAGTCGTTGATGATAGCTGGGCTTATCTGAATGCCCGCCTTGACACATTGACGAAAATGGTCCAAGAGGGTTTTGACTTGGAAGCCGAAATTGCTAAAGCCAAAGAGACGATTGAGAGGTCTCAGCAAAGTCAGAACCTTTCTTCACCTGAGGTTGAGGTCCATGTTGCTCATGTTTCCCCATCTCAAGTTGCTCCTTCTGCCAGTGAAGACAACCCCCCATCTAAAAAAGTTTAAAGAGCTTGATTCTCTTTTTTTATTTGTATCAATTGGTGGTTACCCCCAGTTCCATCGGGGGTAAAGTTGGATCCTTTGTAAGTCCCCAACTGACAACTTAGGGGCAATCAATGTAAAAATTAACTCGGCATAGACTAAATTAACACTTAGTTTATTTTTCCGTAATATATTAGTATCAATATTAGCATCACTTTAACTTTCTTCGAGTTTCTGTTTCACTCTTAAGTTTTTGCATGTTTTCTTTTTGAAATTTTTGATTTACCTCTGAGTTTTTGACTTTGCATTAAAAAAATGCTTAGATTGTTCGTACCTTTTCATAACAGGCACGATTTTATAAAAGAGGTCCCTTTTTTGATTGACACTTAATGAAGAAGACGTCTTAACTTCATAATGGTGTAAATATACAAAAGAGAAATAGGAATTTTCACATGTTTTTCTTTAACAATGTTTTGAAGAAAGTTTTTGCGTTTGAACTTTCATAACATTTCACATGTGTTTATGTATCGTCTATAAATTATTTTGCAACTGTTTTTTCTTTTAACAGATTCGATATAACCTTGCACTCATAACTGTTTTTCTTTTGCAGCAGTTTTTTCGAATTAGTACAAGGGGATAACTGTTTTTGTTTACAACAGTTTTAAATATAAGGGTATGAATTTTACTCATAACTGTTTTTATTGATAATAGTTTTTAAATGAATACAAGGGTAATTCTTTTTCATACATAACTGTTTTTATTCATAACAGTTTTCTGAATAGATACAAGGATAATGATCTTTCATTCATAATTGTTTTCATTTACAACAGTTTCTGAGTAAGTACAAGGATGTGCATTTTTACCCGTAACTAATATTTTGCCTTTAACCTGAACACTTGTTTATATTTACGAATATGTTTTTCGAAGGTTTTTGAGTCAGGCTTTGTGTTTTGAGTCTTTGGCTCTTTGATTTTGCTCATAGTACTTGACTTGTTAGGAAGATGGATCTTCAGGATCGAGCTTTGACTTTTTGATAGTCTTCTTTGCTTCATCTTTGTCTTCCATACTGTATAGTCCCCCAAGTGTTTGAGCTTTGAAGAATGAAATCTCGAGCATTTGACTACTCCTTCCTTGTGGTCCTTTTCCTGAAAAGTAAAAACATACGGGACTCGAAGGTATATAGTTTTTAGATGATGACTGCTTAACCCTTTAAAGCGTCCATCAGAAAGTTGTAACCCCGGACCGGGAATTCAGTTACTTCCTCGTGTCTTTGCAGGTCTAATATCATCATCTAGTGATGGGTTAGATTTTTACCTATCATCTAAAATGGTTAGTATAATTTTAACTGTACAAAAGTAAAATCGAACGTAATGACACCTGACCGGGGGTATTCCTTTTACTTAGAAGTAGTACTTCTTCAAATGGACAGCATTCCAACTAGTTGGTAGGATTCTGCCATCCATAGTCTCCAGCTCATAAGCGCCTTTTCCAGCAATGCCACGGACTTCGTAAGGTCCTTCCCAATTCTGATTTAACTTTCCTACACCAGCTTCCTTCGTTGATTGGAAGAATTTTTTGAGAACGAAGTCCCCAATTTTGAAATATCTGAGGTGAGATTTTCTGTTGTAATATCGCTCTATAATTTGTTTTTGGGCCGCCATACGTATTAGTGAAACTTCTCTTCTTTGCTCGAGCAAGTCCAGATTTGTCCTCAACTCATCGTTGTTTGATTCTTCCGTTGTTGTTGTGAACCTTGTGCTTGGTTCGCCAATTTCTACCGGTATTAAAGCTTTCGAGCCATAAACAAGTGCGAATGGAGTCTCTCCCGTAGCTGTGTTTGCAGTAGTTCTATAAGCCCATAATACCGCTGATAGCTCATCTGGCCAAATTCCCTTGGCGCTTTCCAACCGTTTCTTTAGGTTTTTAATGATGACTTTGTTTTTTGACTCGGCTTTCCCATTAGCCACGGGGTGATATGGTGATGAAGTGATTCTCTTGATTTGCCAACTTTCGAAGAATTCTGTGATTTGCCAACTTTTGAAGAATTCTGTGATTTGTAAGCCTATGAATTGTGGGCCATTGTCACATGCGATCTCCTTCGGTACCAAAGCGGCATATTATGTTTTGCCATATGAAGCTCTTCACTTCTTTTTCTCGCACCTGTTTAAAAGCTTCTGCCTCAACCCACTTTGTGAAATAATCAGTTAATACAAGTAAGAACCGTACCTTTCCTTTAGCTGGGGGAAGGGGTCCCCCAATGTCCATGCCCCATTTCATGAATGGACATGGTGATATCACTGGGTGAAGTAGCTCCATTGGTCTATGCATGTTGTTAGCAAATCGTTGGCATTTGTCGGATTTAGCTACGAAACTCTCAGCCTTTTCTTCCATTTTGGGCCAATAGTACCCTACTCTGATTAGGGTTTTGACTAAGGATCTTACTCCTGAGTGGTTTCCGCAATGTCCTTCGTGTACTTCCGTCATAACGAACTCTGTTGATTGGGTCCGAGGTAGTTAGCTAAGGTACCTCCAAATATTTTACGGTATAATGTGTCACGAATGAGGCAGTACCGTGCAGCTTTTCGGCGAAGCGCTTGAGCTGCTTTATTATCCTCAGGTACGGTGCCATTCTGCAAAAAGTTTAAAATTTCGTTTCTCCAATCCCAGGTTAAATGGTTAAATGTTACCTCACTTTTATCCTGGTCGATTGTTGAATGGAATAGGTGAATGACAATAGCATTGTCTTTATTTGTCACTTCTGCAATTGCTGCGAGGTTAGCTAATGCATCAGCTTCTGTATTTTCCTCCCTGGGTATTTGCATAACTTTTCCAGATATTGTTGCATCAGGGTCTCTCTAGCGGTGTAAGTCTCCTGCATCTGATTCACCACTAGCTGAGAGTCACTTTTGATCATGATTTTCTCGATTGAGAGTTCTTGTGCCAGTTCAAGCCTTGCAATGACAGCTTCGTACTTTGCTTCATTATTAGTTATGGGATAACATTTAATAGTTTGTCGTATCTTTTCAGTCGTAGGTGATACTAAAACAGCTCCCAAGTCGGCTCCTTTTACATTAGAAGAGCCATCAGTAAATAGGGTTCATATTCCTGGATTAGCCCCGTTAAAGAGTTGTAACTCTTTTTCCGCCTCAGGGATTATGCTTGTATTAAAATCAGTGAAAAATCAGCTAAATTTTGAGACTTTATAGCAGTCCTAGGCTTATATATTATGTCATGCTCGCTTAATTCTATTGCCCATTTGGCTAATCTTCCTGATAATTCTTGTTTAAGTAGAATATTTCTCAATGGGCATTGAAAATATGGTCTTAACTTTCTAACTGTCATTATTAAAGCTAAGGCTAATTTTTTCAAATGTGGATATCTAGTTTCGGCATCTAATAAAGACTTGCTTACATAATAAATCGGAGATTGTTTACCTTTATCTTCTCTTACCGGTACTGCACTTACGGCAATTTCTGCTACGGCAAGATAGACATACATCCTTTCCCCCTCTTTTGGATTAGACGACAACGGGGGTTTTGATAGATAGGCCTTCAGATCTTTGAGAGCCTGTTGACATTCTTCAGTCCATTCGAACTGATTCTGCCTTTTAAGAACTGAGAAAAATTTAAAACTTTTCTCCGAGGACCTGGAGATAAATCTTTCTAAGGCTGCAATTCTTCCTGTTAGTCTTTAAACTTCCTTTTTACTCGTAAGTATATTGGGTATTTCATCAATAGCTTTAATTTGATCAGGATTTAATTCTATTCCTTTATTTGGTACAAGGAAACCCAAAAACTTACCCGATTCTACGCCAAAGGCGCATTTTTCTAGATTCAGTTTCATATTATACCTGCGTAGGATTTCAAAGGTAATTGAAAGATGTTGGAAATAATCTTTCGCTTGTGTTGATTTCACCAGCATGTCATCAATGTATACCTCCATCATTTTCCCCAGATGTTCCTGGAACATCTTGGTCACCAGCCTCTGATATGTGGCTCTAGTATTTTTTAGGCCAAAAGGCATGACTTTGTAACAATAAGTCCCCATGTTTGTAATAAAGGAAGTTTTTTCCTCGTCTGAGGGATACATTTTTATCTGATTATAACCAGAGTACGCATCTAGAAAGCTTAACAATTTATGACCCGCAGTGACATCAATCATTTGATCTATGTGTAGTAATGGAAATGAGTCTTTAGGGCATGCTTTATTTAAATCTGTGTAATCTACGCACACTTTCCATTTACCATTTCTTTTAGGCACCACTAATTGGCTAACCAATTAGGATATTTTACCCCACGTATTGAAATAATTTTCAAGATTTTTTGTACCTCTTCGTCGATCACTTGGTTCTTGAATGGTCCTTGTTTTATTTTCTTTTGCTTGACAGGCACGAAGGATGGATCTTCATTTAGTTTATGAGTCATCACTTCTGGAGGAATACCTGTCATGTCTGAATAGGACCAAGCAAAGCAATCTGCGTTAGCCTTTAAATATTCAATTAACTTACCTCTTCTGCTGGGGCTTAGCCTCGTGCCTATGTGAACTTTTTGTTCGGGCTTTTGCTCGAACAGTGGAACAACTTCGAGTTCCTCCGTAGTTGTTTTGATATGCTCGTCCTCTTCTGGTTCTTGAATGACATCGGGTCTGGAATCCATGTCCGTATGTTTTGATTCTTCTTCCGTGGTGACTTAATTCACCTTCTCGTGGCTATATTCCTCTGTACCTGTTTGGATAGAATATTCTTTCGTGCATGTTTGAGAAACAATTGTTTCCGCACCTGTTTGAGCAACAGTTGTTTCCATACCTGTTTGGGCGATTTCATCGTCCTTTGATTTTTCCGCTTCTTCTTTTTGTTAGAGTATGCTACGGAATTTATATTTCTCGAGGTTTGTTAATCGCCTCGAATCTGTTGAATTTCCCATTTGGAAGGGAATTTTATTACCTGATGTAAGGTAGATGGTATTGCTTTCATGTCATGGATCCATGGTCTCCCCATGATTACGTTGTAGGACATATCAATATCAATGACTTGGAATCCAGTATTTTTGATTACTCCTTCTGTGTAGGTGCTAAGCTCAATTTCCCCTTTTGTTATGATCGTGAAATTGTAAAACCAAGATAAGGCTCGTGCTTTTGGGATTACTTGGTCCTCCATTAGCATTTCTTCCACAACTCTCAAAAAAATGATGTTGACTGAGCTACCTGGATCAATCAACACTCATTTTATGTTAGTGTCATGTATAAGTAGGGACATTACCAATGCGTCATTGTGTGGAAGCATTAATCCATTGATATCTGCATCGTCGAATGATATATTGTCTGCTCCACATCTTCACGAATCCGCTTCCCATGCGTAATCGTGAATTTCGTTGTTCTTTTGCAGACGACTTTGTTCACCTCCTCTCCTCCATGTATCATGTTCATTGTTCGCTTTGGATATGGTGGTTTTGGGGGCTCCTGCATGTTCTTCATATATGCATGTTTACCTTTTTAACTAAATAATTCTGTTAAATAGACCTGTTTTAATAATTGTTCTACCTCACCTTGCAAAAATCTGCAATCTGATATTTTGTGCCCATGATCGTTATGGAATTCACACCTGAAGTATGGATTCCTTTTATTTGCGTTTGACCTTATTTCTTTGAGCCATTGAACCTTATCACCCATATTCTTAGTACTAAAATTAATTCAGAAGTACTTACATTGAAGTTGTAGTCTCCAATTCTTGTATTACCTCCATTTCATTCATCCCGATCCTTTCGGGATCTTGATGAGGATGAGCTCGTATCTCTATTTGATGGTCTATATTCTGACCAGGTGGTTTCGAACCTGGGATAATTTTCTCGTCCCGAAGGTTCCATATAAGGGTCGTATTTGTTCTTACATGTTCTCCTTTCTGGTTCGGAGCATCTAGAACTGGTTCGATCTTCAGCTTTTGACTGAGCAATGGTGTCTTCTTCTATTTGTAGCTTAGTGTTGTACTTGTTATAGACATCGTTCCACGTCGTGGCTGGGAATTCTCTCAAGCTTTCCTTGAGTCTTCGAGTGGCTTCAAAGCTTTTGTCATTTAAATTGCTTGTAAATGCCATGGCCGCCAATTGTCATGTACCCTTGGTAGCAGCATTCTCTCCCGTTGAAACCTATCTACAAATTCTCGAAGCAACTCTGTGTCTCCTTGTTTTATTTTAAATATGTCTTCCATTCTTTTTTCGACTTTTTGTGCACCGTAATGCGCTTTTATAAAAGAATCTGCAAGCTCAGCAAAAGAGTCAATAGAATTTTCAGGTAAAAG
This sequence comes from Nicotiana undulata, assembly GCA_005239495.1. Lineage (NCBI taxonomy): Eukaryota > Viridiplantae > Streptophyta > Magnoliopsida > Solanales > Solanaceae > Nicotiana > Nicotiana undulata. The sequence goes on from ML246530.1 coordinate 85,022, forward strand.
AGAATACCAAGTTAGTGCTCCTTTCATGAATGTTTCTCCGAACTTCTTGACCAGGACTAACTCAATTTCTTGTTTATTTAGGTCGTTGCCTTTTACTCCGGTGGTAAAAGCAGTCACATGATCACGTGGATCGGTTGTCCCGTCATACTTGGTGTCACGACCCAATTCTCCCTCCGACTGGGTCTCGTGACGGCACCTAGTCTTAGACGACTAGGTAAGCCTATTTGTTCAACAAGAATTTAAGATAACAAGCGAAGACGGTAATAAAATGAACTAAAACCATAGTAATACTCTATGCCGCTTGGCATTACAGTTTACTACACCCAAGACCCGGAATATCATCAATACATCACAAGCTGACTATACGCTTCAAGACGTACAACTGGAAAGAAACAACCGTATAGTATTCTCTACAAGTGCTAACTACACTAAGATAGGAAGGGGACTCGGAGATCTGCGGACGTTGCAGATTATACCTCAAGTCTCCTGGCACTGGCTGCTGGCTAACGGTGATACTGCGTACTGGGACCTGGATCTGCACATGGGAAAAACATGCGCAGAAGGGCGTGAGTACTCCACATTCGGTACTCAGTAAGTGCCAAGTCTAACCCCAGTCAAGTAGTGACGAGGTCAGGTTGAGGCCCTACTGAGGTTTTTGCAATATAACAGATATAGTGAACAAGTAAGTAAAACAGGTAATAATTAACAGAAATTCTAAGTAAAGACTAGCAAGAAAAGGTATAGTTAAATGCTCAGATCAACGCAATATATATAAAGCTCAATAAGAAAGGAAAGGCACCAATGCAATGTAGTATGAGGGAAAGGCTCAGGTCTATGCCCGCAGTACCTAGGTATGCAATGCAGTATGAGGGAAATGCTCAGGTCTCTGCTCGCAATCCCTATGTATGCAATGCAGTATGAGGAAAAGTCGCAGGCCTATGCCCGCAGTCCCTGTATGCAATGCAATATGAGGGAAAGGCTCAGGTCTCTACCCGCAATCCCTATGTATGCAATGCAATATGAGGGAAAGGCTCAGGTCTATGCCCGCAGTCCCTGTATGTAATGCAGTGTGAGGGAAAGGCTCAGGTCTCTGCCCGCAATCCCTATGTATGCAATGCAGTATGAGGGAAAGGCTCAGGTCTCTGCCCGCAATCCCTATGTAAATACGTAATATAAGGTAAATCTCAAAATAACGTAGTTTAAAAGTTTTAAGAAAATCAATTAGAAATTCCGGAGTAAAATCCTCAAATCAGTTTCGAAAAATAGTAACGATTGGAAAACCAGTTAGAAATCAATTTACTAGGGTAAAATATTAAGTTATTATGCAGTTCAACCGATAACGGTGATAATAGAATTGAAAATGAGGCATTGTGTAGAAAGAAATATGGAACTTCTGTGAAAATATCCCATGCACGCGCTCGTCACCTCACGTACACGGGCTTTTATAGCAAAAATCAGTTTAAAATGCCTAAGGGAAATTCCCCAACACAGAGTTAGGCAAGCCACTTACCTCGACTGTGCAAATCAATCAATAATCACGCTCTTGCCACGAGTATCCAACTCTGGGTGGCCCAAATCTATTCAATTCGATGGTAAAATGTAAATATAAATTTGAAAAATCAAGATAACTAATTAATTCAGAACTAATACGCGAAATTAGAAAATTTGACCAAAACGCCCCTCGGGCCCACGTCTCGGAATCGGGTAAAATTTATATTTTCTGAACCCTTATTCACTCATGAGTCTAACCATATAAAATCTCTCAAATCGGAGGTCAAATACCCAATCGAAACCCCAAAAATTGGTCTAGGAAGTTTCTTCCAATTTTCCCCAATTTCAACTCAAAAATCTCGAATTTAAGGGTGGGATTGGAGACTAGAATCATGGAAATTAACCTATGATGGTTAGGAATAACTTAACTAAAATGCCCAGATGTAAAAGCCTCCAAGAATCGCCTCTCCCGAGCTCTCAAGGTCCAAAAATGGTGAAAATAACATAAACCCTGGGTTTTGGACTTTTGAAAGACTGCCCAGTCATTTCTTCTATGCGATCGCAGAGAACCCTCTGCGATCGCGGAGAGTAAAAAACCAACGCGCCAAATAACCCTATGCGATCACATGCAAGGGTCTGCGATCGAGTACCCTCACGCCCTTGAGCTTCGCGATCACGGGAGGGCCTTGCGATCGCACTGAGTAATTCACCAGCCGTACCCACCCCCAATAGCATTATGCAATCGCGACATGATACATGCGATCGCGGAGGTTTAATTTTTACAACATTGTGATCGCGCATACACTTCTGCGATCACGGAGAACGATTTATGTACCTTCCCCAAAAGGCTCTATGCGATCGCGGGCCTACTTCTGCGATCGCAGAGAAGGCCAAACAGCTGTAGAAAAACCAGCAATAATAGCAATGCCTTTTGGCCAAAAAGTGTCCGTTTGAACACTCGAAACACACCCGAGGCCCCCGAGACCTCAACCAAAATCACCAACTAGTCCAAATACCTCATTCGAACTTGGTCGAGCCTTAAAAACATGTTCCATAACATCAAAATCATCAAATATGCCTAGATTAAAGCCTAAGAACTTAGAAATTTCAAAGAATTCACATTCGATGTCGAACCACGTCTAAACTTGTCCGAATGACCTCAAATTTCTCACACAGGTCATAAATGACATTTCGGACTTGCTGTCGCTTTCGGAATTCCGTTCCGAGTCTGATATCAAAATCTCACCTATCGGCCGAAATTGCTGAAATTCTAACTTTCGCCAATTCAAGCCTAAATCTACATCCGACCTCGAAAACACAATTCGAACACGCTCCCAATCCCGAAATCACCCAATGGAGCTAACGGATTCGATGGATTCCCATTCCGGATCCGTCTTCACACATCTCCCTCTACGGTCCAATTTCTAAGGTTAAAGCTCACCTTAAAGGACTATATGTCCAAAAACACTCCAATTTTCATCACTTAACTCTCCGACTCATTCCATTAACATAATAAGACATGGGAGAAACAGTTATTGGGGGATCAGGGTGCTAACTCTCAAAACGACCGGCCAGGTCATTACACTTGGGAATATCATGCATTTTGAATTTCTTGGGAATAGGCAACGGTGCTGCACTTGGCTTCCAAGGTTGTTGAGAATATCTATCAACGTCAATGCCTTTGATAACAGGTGGTACTCCAGGAATTTGCTCGATTCGATTGTTTTGTTCCTTCACCTGTTTCTGCAAGGTTAGTAATAAAGATTGTAATTCTGGATTATTGGACATACCTGGTCTTGTTTCGAGGGACTCATTTGGAGTGCCTCCACTTCCAGAGTTTGCTAATACGGATTATGGATTTTCCACAGTCATAGTGTTGTTAAGAGGAGGTGTAGGTGATGCAGTTGGTAGTCCCCTCATGAAAGCTTGTAAGGCTTGAGTCACATACTCACCAACCATCTGTTTCACAGTATCCTGTTCTTCATCTTGTTCATTTCCATTGAGATTATTGTTTTGAGTCGCAGATCTTTCTGGGGATTGTTCCCTTGATCCTCGTAGGGATCCTGAGGGCGATGGAACTAGGGTTCCAACCCTTTGTTTGTTGTTGTCGTTGGCGTTCGACATAATTCACAGAATGTTATTTGAGAAAGAACAAAGATTATCAGATTCCCGGTAACGGAACCAATTTGTTTAACCAAAGAATTAGATTCTCTGCCAAAGCTAATTTAGGAAGAACACGGGTTTTTGATAACCAAAGGATATACTAATAATTGCAAGTAAACTTGTAAATAGAAAGAAGTAAGATGCGTAAAAAGTAAGTATATTGCAATAGCGGTTCGAACGTGTCTTTACAACTTATATTTTACTCCCTTATATAGGGAATTTCTTAATATAACATTTACCCTTTTCAGTGATTGAGCATTAATGACTAATAATGGCATTAATGTAACGTTACAATGATTAACTGTAACTGTCGCGTGAAGGTTATGTAACGTTTGGCTCATTAATTGAAGATCTTTGAATCTGCCTTGTATCTTGCCCTGATTCATTTTGATTGTGTCTCTTCATCTTCTCGATTAGGTTGAGATTCCTGTATCTGATTACCACATGGGTATGTTGTTTTGTGCCTCTTTGTTTCGTACCTCTTCATAAAGTCCCGTCCAGTTGTCATGTTCTCATTGTTCCACATAGATTGCTGAGTCGTCACGATTATTACACGTGTGAAGCTCTTTTTTTACCAATACAATATTGTGATGCCTCCCGTGTTGGGCTCAGAGCGATATTGATGCAGGAGGGCAGGGTGATTAGATATGCGTCTTGGCAGTTGAAAGTTCATGATAAGAATTACCTTGTCCATGACTTAGAGTTGGCAGCCATTGTTCACGCGTTGAAGATTTGGAGGCATTATCTTTATGGCGTGTCGTGTGAGGTTTTCACGGATCATCGCAACCTTCAGTATTTGTTCAAGCAAAAGGATCTCAATTTGAGGCAGATGAGAAGGTTGGAGCTATTGAAAGATTGTGATGTCACTACATTGTATCATCCGGGAAAGGCCAGCATGGTGACCGCGCATTGAGTAGGAAAGCAGTGAGTATGGGTAGCCTTGCATTCATTCTAGTCGGTGAGAGGCTGCTAGCTTCAGACATTCAGACTTTGGCCAATCAGTTTGTGAGATTGGATATTTCAGAGCCCGGTCGTGTTCTAGCTTATACAGTCGCTCGGTATTCCCTGTTTGAGCGTATCAGAGATCGGTAGTATTATGACCCTCACTTGATGGTCCTTAGGACACAGTTCGGCATGATGATGCCAGACATGTTACGGTTGGAGATGACGGTGTTTTGAGGATGCAGGGTCGTGTGTGTGTGTGTGCCTAATGTTGATGGGCTTCATGAGTTGATCATTGAGGAGGCTCACAATTCTCGATATTCTATTCACTCGGGCGCTACCAAGATGTACCAGGACCTGCGGCAGCATTATTGGTGGAGAAGGATAAAAAAGGATATAGTCGCTTATGTAGCTCGGCGCTTGAATTGCTAACAGGTGAAGTATGAGCACTAGAGACCCGGTGGTTTGCTTCAGCGGATGGATATTCCTGAGTGTAAGTGGGAGCGTATCACTATGGACTTCGTTGTTGGACTCCCACGGACTCAGAGGAAGTTTGACGCCATGTGAGTTATTGTGGATAGGCGAACTAAGTCAGCGCACTCTATTCCAATGGCAACTACTTATTCTTCGGAGCGGTTGGCAAAGATTTACATTCGGGAGGTCGTCCGTCTTCACGGTGTGACCGTGTCTATCATTTCTGATAGAGGTACGCCGTTTACCTCGAAGTTTTGGAGGGCGGTTCAGCGTGAGTTGGGTATGCGGGTTGAGTTGAGCACAATATTTCATTCTCAAACGGACGGGCAGTCTGAGCGTACTATTCAGATCTTGGAGGATATGCTCTGCGCTTGTGTTATAGATTTCGGAAGATCGTGGGATCAGTTCTTTCCCCTCGTAGAGTTCGCCTACAATAACAACTACCAATCGAGCATTCAGATGGCTTCTTATGAGGCGTTATACGGTAGACGGTGCAGGTCATCAGTTGGGTGGTTTGAGCCGGGGGAGGCTCGATTATTGGGTACAAATTTAGTACAAGAGGCCTTGGACAAGGTCAAGATTATACAGGTTCGCACAGCTCAGTCCAGGTAAAAAAAGTTATGCCGACCGTAAAGTTCATGATGTGGCATTCATGGTCGGGGAGAGGGTATTGCTTCGGGTGTCACCTATGAAGGGCGTCAAGAGACTTGGGAAGAAGGGAAAGTTGAGCCCTAGGTATATCGGGCCATTTGAGATCCTCGAGAGAGTGGGGGAGGTAGCTTATAGGCTAGCGTTGCCTCCAAGGTTAGCCTCAGTTCATCCAGTATTTCATGTGTCTATGCTCCGGAAATATCATGGTGACCCGTCCCACGTGTTAGATTTTAGCTCTATCCAGTTGAACAAGGATTTGACTTATGAGGAGGAGCCGTTAGCCATTCTAGACCGGCAGGTTCGTCAGTTGAGGTCAAAGAATTACCCTTCAGTTCGAGTGTAGTGGAGAGGTCAGCTTGTTGAGGCAGCTACTTGGGAGTCCGATTCGGACATGCGGAGTAGATATCCCCACTTGTTCTCCAGTCCGGGTACTTTTCTATGTCCGTTCGAGGACAAACGATTATTTTAAAGGTGGAGATTGTGATGACCCAAGGGGTCATCTTGTGATTTAATATTCTATTCCGCGCTCTCTAGTCTTAAAAACCTTATTTTTACTCACCTCGATTTTCATGCACAGTCTGGGCATAAATCCGGAAAGCCTTTATGTCGAAATTTATGAAATAATAAGTTTTGGGATTTAAAAGTGATTTTTAGTTGACTTTGGTCAACATTTTGAGTAAACGGACATGTACCCATGTTTCGACGGTCCCAGAAGTTCCATAGTAAAATATGGGACTTGGACGTATGCTTGGAATCGAATTCCGAGGTCCCTAGCTCAAGAAATGAATTTTTGATGAAAATTGTAAGACTGAAATTCTAAAGATTTAAAGAAATTGATTAATGTTTGATCTGGTTGGTATCGGGCCCGTATTTTGGTTCCAGAGCCCGGTACAAGTTTAATATAATATATAAGTCATGTCTGTGAAATTTGGTAAAAATCGGAGTTGATTTGACGTGATTCGGACGTCCAGTTGAGAAGATAGTAATTTTGAATTGTTCTTGAGAAATTCATGAGTTTTGGTACTAAATCCGTAGTTCTAGTTGTTATTTTTGTAATTTGATTACGCGAGCAAGTCCGTATAATATTTTTAGACTTGCGTGCATGTTTGGTTTGAAGCCTCGAGGGCTCAGGTGAGTTTCGGATAGGCTACAGAGTGATTTTGGAACTTAGAGATTCGCTAGTGTAACTGGTGTCTGTAGCAGGCCTCTGATCTCGCAATTGCGATATCAGCCTTTGCAAATGCGAACCAAGAAGGCATGGCAATTGCGAGTTTTTTATCGCAATTGCGAAGGGAGCATGGGACAGCAGTTCTCGCATTTGCGAGTTTTTCTTCGCAATTGCAAAGAGGGACTGGGAAAGGGCATTCGCAAATGTGAACTTCTACTCGCATTTGCGAGGGACCAATTGTCGCAAATGTGACTCTTTCCTCGCATTTGCGAAGGCAACGAATATGTGAAGGTTCTCGCATTTGCGAGCTTCGCAATTGCGCAACTCAGGTCGCAAATACAACATCCGCAGTTGATAACTTTGGACTTAGACGGGATTTTTCATTCATTCTTTAATATTTCAAAACCTAAACCTTAAGAGGAGATTTTTAGAAGACCAAATCTTCCCCCAAGTCATAGGTAAGTGATTCCCAACTATTTTCTTTCAAACTTTTACATCTTTTAACAAGATTTCAACCTAGAATATAGGATTTTCATGGTGGAATTAAGGATCTTTGGGTAGAACTTAGGAATTTAGAAATTTGGGGATTTAGACCTCAAATTGAGTCTAGATTCCAAAACCAATTGTATATGCGGGCTCGGGGGAGAATGGGTAAGCAGATTTTCGTCCGAACCTCGAGTTTGGACCAAGCGGGCCCGGGGTCGGTTTTTGACTTTTGTTGGGAAACTTAGAAAAACTGTAATTATGCGTCAAAGTTGATCCTTTAGTGATAATTGATGACATTAAACAAATTATGAATAGATACGAGTGAGTTGGAGGCGAATTCTAAAAGGAAAGTGGTACATGAGTAGTGAGTGGCCTGCGAAATTGAGGTAAGTGTTGTGTCTAACTTTAGCTTGGGGGAATAGGTATTGTCTGATTATTTGCTATGTGTTTTATTGATGAATACGATGTATAGGTGAGGTGACGATCACCTATGCGTCGTGGTCGAGTCATAGCATGCGAGTGAAATTCCATTCTTGCAAGTGTTGTAGTCTTCAATCCTACTATCTACATTTATTGTTGTTACTGAAATGTTGGGAGAATTATGTCCCGTTCCACCGAGGTTGATAAAATTGTGAATATTGATTCACGGTTAAGATGTTAAATTGTGAAAATTAATCATTGATGGAATATTGATTTCTTTGTGAGACTTCCCTCTATCCGTTGTTATCGCTTCTATGAATTGTGAGGAAGAGTGTAAAGCATGAACGGTGATACCGTGCATGATTTACTTATATTGTGAGGAAGAGTATAAAGCACGAAGGGTGATGATGTGCCATGATATGAGAGTAATAAAGCACGAAGGGTGATGCCGTGTATATTATGTGAGGTTCAATGCACGAAGAGTGATGTCGTGCCATTCCATTTATATATTGGTGAGGTTGAGAGTAAAAGCATGAAGGGTGATGCCGTGCAGTTTTCCTTTTTGTTTGAATTGCCTAATTTAATTGAGGATTTCTGTTTAAATTGTGCTTTTTTATTGTTTATCATTTCTTATATTGTGAGCCCCCAATTTATGTCCCCTTCCCATTATGCCTGTTTTCTTTCCTTGTTTATCATTGTTGCCATTAGCATGATTATATAGTTCAGGTTTTTGTGTGGTGTCTTGTCCTAGCATCGTCACTACTTTGCCGAGGTTAGGCTCGACACTTACCAGTACATGGGGTCAGTTGTACTGATGCTTCCCTCTACACTTTCTGTGCAGATCCAGGTATTAGTCCGAGCTGATTTTGAGTTGTAGCTGACATTCACACAGGAGACCCGAGGTAGATTTGCCGACGTCCGGAGATTTCTGGAGTCTCTTCCTTATATCCAATTACTATTTTATTTAGTTCACAAACAGTTATACATTTTCTTTCCAACCAAATACTTGTAGTAAATTCTTAGTAGTCTTTGAGTTGTGACTCCGGATCATGGGTAGTTTGACATATCGATATGCAGTATTATTTCATAAATTTTTATTCCTTATTCTGGTATTATGTGTTGAATGGTAGTGGATCCCGTAAAGTTTTAGATATGTTTATGTTGTAAATATCTAATTTTAGCTTGCCTAGCAAGTGTAGCGTTAGGCGCCATCACGATCCCGACGGTGAAAAATTGGGGTCGTGACACCCACTCACCCCCCACCCGCGCAAAAAAAATATTCTTTTACTTTCTTTTTTTTATAATTCCAAATTTTTGTTTTTCATTTTTCTACACCACCACCACCCACCCTTGCCACCCCCCACTGCCCCACCCCCGCACAGAAAAGCTTTTTTTTGTGTAATTTCAAATTTCAGTTTTTCATTTTTTTGCACACACACGCCCACC
>ML246532.1:0-24488 GCA_005239495.1 Nicotiana undulata
TAATTGATTCCTTCATGAATTTTTGAAAATCTGAACGTGTGGGCCCGGGGTCGAATTTTAGTACTCTTGGAAGAATTGTATGAAATGTATAATTAGGCTTGGGAATTGGTTTATTGAGTATTTATTGATGTTAATAAATCCATTATGTCTAGATATTACCGATTCGGAGTTGGATTCAAGAGGGAAGGCTGTGATTGAGGCTTGACTTGCATTTCTGGAGCCGAGGTAAGTGTTTGGCCTAACCTTAGCTTGAGGGATTAGGTATAGAGTCTTATTTGCTATGTGTAATTCATGTCCAACGTATAGGTGTGGTGACGAGTGCCCATATGTTGTGGTCAAGCATGCCCGTGAGTCAATTGTTATGAAACTTACTGTGTTCTTAATATTCTCCGCACTATGAGTAATTGGTGATTTAGAAGTGATGCCTTGATGTTGTTTCATGACGCGAGGAGTTATTGAGTTATTTGTTCAGTTGAGGCTTACACTGTTGAAATTGTATTTCTGATGCGAGGTTGGTTATAGCTGAGACCCTTGTCGAACATTTGTTGAGTTTGTAATTGATGATTTCTCCTTGCCGGGACAATAGAACTGTATTGAGTATTTCCATACACTTGAGACTGCTTAGTGTTGACTTTTACATTATATTGTTGCTTTGTTTATTATTTATATGCACGAGGGGACATTCCGTGCCGATTGATTGTGAGGTTATGCATGAGGGAACATTCTGTGCCGAGTGTTATTATATATGCACGAGGGGACATTCCGTGCCGAGTGATTGTGAGGTTATGCACGAGGGGACATTCCGTGCCGAGTGTTATTATATATGCACGAGGGGACATTCCGTGCCGAGTGATTGTGAGGTTATGCACGAGGGGACATGCCGTGCCTTTTGTTGTTCATTATCTGTTTTGAGATGTTAAATTTGTGTCTTTATCTTTACATTTAAGTTATTACCCTGTTCTACCGTACTAGCATTTTTTTTTGCCCCTTTTACCCCTAGCATGTTCTCCCCATATTTGTCTTACTTGCTTATTTCCGTCGATATTCTCCTGTTATTATATAGAATTGCACAGGTACATATATTGTTGTCGGTCCTAGCCTCATCACTACTTCGCCGAGGTTAGGCTCGGCACTTACTCAGTACATGGGGTCGGTTGTACTGATGCTACACCTGCACTTCTTTATGTTGTGCAGACTACGCAGCCGGACCCGGTGATCACTGACCGTCGGAGCATCTCATCAGTTCATACAGGAGACATCGAGGTAGATCCGCAGATGCTCGTGGGCCTTGGCGTCACCTTCTACTCTTCACTTTCAGCTCTGTCTTACTTTATATTTCAAAGACAGTCCTATGTACTTATTTTCAGACCTTTTTTTTAGTAATCTCTTAGATAGTTCGTGAGTATGTGACACCAGTTCTGGGATTTGTATATGGGTTTTACTTCGAAATTGCTATGTTATTTTCTTGCTATTTGTTAACCTTCATATTGTTGACCATCGATGCTTTAGTTATCTTATCTATGTTAGTTGTTAATGAATTTTATCTAGTTCGAATGTTGGCTTGTTTAGCGGGTTCAACGTTAGACGCAGTCATGGCCTGAAGGTGGGATTTCAGGTCGTGACACGGATCATCCGGTAACTGAATCCAACCATGCACGCAGGTCGATATACACAATGTGAAGCTGTTCAAGACCTTACGCCACCGAACGAAGCTTAAATTCTCAAAACGACCAGTCGGGTCATTACACACACCCTAAGTTACCGTCTATTTGTGGTGGCATACAATATGATGATAATAAAATATCAAATGATTTCTTAATTGCTTCATTTCATATGGTTCAGGTGTTGGATCTTTTTCTATGATTCTTTCTCTCTTGCTGTCCAATTTATTAGGGGTCGTTTGGTAAGGTGCATAAGAATGATGTTTAATATGGTGTATTAGTAATGATGATATTATTTATACTTGCATTAGTTATGCTGACATATTTGTTATCCATTGTTTGGTTTGATGTATTAAAGCATTGCACAATTTCTAAACAAATTACTTGTTTACAAAAATACCCTCAAAACCAGTCCATCACTCTAACTTTTTAGAAAGAAACATATGTTTGGAATTGTTTTTATATTAAAAAGTTTTTAAAAAATATTTGATTTTTCTACCTACATTGTAATATAAAACTAAATATTTATTTATAAAAAAAGAAATATGCTAAGTATTTATTTATTTACTAGAGATATAATTTTATTTCTCTCTATTTGGATTATTTTAAATTTGCATTAATATAGTTACTTGCATATTCTAACCAAGCATAAATTTTGAAGGACCAATTTGTTTTTAAGTAAGCAATGCATGCATTAAAACCCATTGCATTGCTAATACCGTAGTTTTCTATGCATTAGTTATGCATAGAATAATACCAAATAGGATATATAACTAATGCTTGATAACCAATGCATAGGTTCAAAATATCTACCAAACAAGGTATCATTAATATACAAAGTTAATGCATGCATTATTTTATTTAATGCATCCTACCAAACAACCCCTTAGAGTTAACAAGTGGAAGCACATTTAACCAAAAAAGAAAAAAAAGAAAAAGCAAATGAATGCACTCATTTTAGAAGTCAAAAATGTGTTTCGAGACCTTAAAAACCTCCTCTTGTCTCACCTCATTTTGCGTGCACAGTCCGGGCGTATTTTCGGAAAGCGTTTATATGAAAAATTAAGAAACATGCTAATTTTGCCTTTAAAATTGAATTTAAGTTGACATTGGTCAACATTTAGGGTAAATGGACCCGGACCCATGATTTGACGGTCCCGGAGGGTCCGTAGGAAAATATGGGGCTTAGGCGTATGCCCGGAATTGAATTCTGAGGTCCCTAGCTCGAGAAATGAAGTTTTGAAAGAAATTGTTTAACTGAAATTATAAGAATTTTTGGAAATTTGACTGTATTTGAAATTGATAGTATCGGGCCTGTATTTTGGTTTCGGAGCTCGGTACAGGTTTAATATGGTATTTGAGTGGTGCATGTAAAATTTGGTAAGAAACGGAGGTCATATGACGTGATTCAGACCCGTAGTTGTAAAATTTGAAACTTTGAAAGTTCTTGAGATTTGTCTTTGATATTGATGCTAAATTCGTTGTTTAAGATAATATTTTAGCGATTTGATCGCATGAACAAGTCCGTATGGTTTTTTTTAGATTTGTGCGCATGTTTGGTTTGGAGCCCTGAGGGCTCGGGTGAGTTTCGGGTAGGTTTCGGGGTGTTTTGGACTTTGAAAAATCTGGTGTAATTGTTGTATCTAGTGTTTGGTGTTTTGTGCTATGCGAACACGTGGTCACCCACGCGAATGCGAAGAGTAAACGGGGCTGGGTATGGTTTGTTCATCGCGAACGCGTAGACTTGGACACGAACGCGGAGCACTGGAGGGCTGCTCTACGCGAACGCGTAGCTTTAGGATGGGAACTGGGGGAGGGGGATCGATACTCTATGCGAACGCGGCCAGCGGCTCGCGAACGTGAAAGTCAAGGGGGGTATACCTTCGTGAACGCATAGGGTGTCTCGCGAACGCAAAGGCCAATAGGGCCACTGCTACGCGAACGCGAAGAAGGTCTTTCCGGTGATTTTAAAAACAGTAGCAAAAACGGGGAAAAAGTCATAATTTCATATCTCCTTCCATAGAATCCGACTTTGGGAGATTTTTGAAGAGAGATTTCATCACCAAATCATATGTTCGTGTTCTTAAACTCATTTTCTTCATTTTCCATCAACACCCATTAGATTTCTAGGCCTAAATCTTGTTCTTTAAGGGTAGAAATTAGGGATTTTAGGAGAATTGGAGATTTTATAGATTTGGGAATTTAGACCTCGATTTGGGGTCAGATTTCGAAACTAATTACATATTCGGGCTCGTGGGTGAATGGGTGATCGGGTTTTGGTCCGAACCTTGTGTTTTGACAAAGCGGGCCCAGGGTCGATTTTTGACTTTTTGGGAAGAATGATAGAAAACCTTTAATTAAGCATTGGGGTTGAATTATATAGCATTTATTGACATTGTTAAAATAATTATGTCTAGATACAAGTGAATTGGAGGCGAATTCGAAAGGGAAAGCGTTATTTGAGGCTTGAGTTTGGCCGTTGAACCCGAGGTAAGTGTTTGTCTAACCTTAGCTTGAGGGAATAAATGTTGTGTCCTATTTGCTACGTGTTAGTATTATGTTCAACGTATAGGTGTGGTGACGAGTATCTATAAGTTGGTGTCAAGCATTCCTGTGAGTCATATATTGTGATTTATATGATATTTTTATTAAGCACTACCTATGTCTAATTTGATAGTTATCCATGTTGATGATGTTTCCTTGGTATTGCCTATTGTTGAGTATTGGTTCAAGTTGAGAACTATTTCATGAAGCTAATTAATTAAGCGAGATTGGTTATAGCCGTTTCCCTTGTCGGGATGATATTGATTCTATTGTTGGCTCCCTTGCCGGGACGTTATGGTTTCTATTATTGTTTATACTGTTAATTTCCTTGTTGGGATGATGTCATTTCATTGTTTGGATGAGAAAGAGTGTAAATCACGAAGGGTGATGCCGTGCGTGATATTGTGAGTGAGTGTTAATTCACAAAGGGTGATGCCGTGCCGAAATTGTGAGTGTTAATGCACGAAGTGTGATACCGTGCCATATTAATGAAATTAAAAGCACGAAGGGTGATGCCGTGTCATAATTATGAGAGAGTAAAAGCACGAAGGGTGATGCCGTGCCGTCTTTGTTTATTTATTTTGAGGATGAAAGTAAAAGCACGAAGGGTGATGCCGTGCACTTGTCTTTGCGTTAATATTTCCGTTGTCTTAAGTTTGATATTTACTTTGTCGCTTTACTTCATTAATTTAATAACTTGATATTTCCTCCCCTCATCATGTTTCCCCCTTCTTTTTGTATTAAGTTGCTTAATTCTTGTTATTATTATTGTTGTTTGTATACAATTAAACTCCACGGGTTTATATAATTGTTGGGTCCTAGCCTCGTCACAACTTCGCCGAGGTTAGGCTCGACACTTACCAGTACATGGGGTCGGTTGTACTGATGCTACACTCTGCACTTTTTTTGCAGATTCCGGTATTGGACCCTTCAGACCATAGATCGAGGTTGCTGCCTTCAGTCCAGTGGAGGCCGAGGTAGTCCTGCAGGCGTCCCCTTCTATCCTGTTTCTTTTCCGTTCTTATTTACTTCCGAGACAGATATATATTGATTTTGTTCAGACCACTATTTGTAGTATTCTTAGACATTCCGTGAAATTTTGACTCTATTTCTGGGAGTACTTTTGCTTTGGATTTTGTATTAGTATTTAATCTAACCGTTATATTCTGTTCTATCGCATTTTTATTTCCGTTGATTTTTCTATAATATCTGGTAAACTGTTAAAAATAAAGGAATAATCTAAAATAATCAGTAATGTTGGCTTGCCTAGCAGGTCCAAGGTTAGGTGCCATCACGGTCCCGACGGTGGGGAAATTCGGGCCGTGACATGGACATGCTTCGGCAATTACCCATGAAATTGGGATTTTTTTTAGCCAGTATGCTGTAGCCTGTAGTGTGTGTAGGAGAGTAAATTTGATCCACTAGTACATCAAAATTCGTTTCAATTGTAACAGGAAACAGATTCTTAATATATATATATATATATATATATATAACTGGGCAATAAGAAAGTGAGGTGACACATCTCTTAGGCCAAGAAGCATATTTATCTTTTTTCTTTTTCTTTTTGGAATTTTCATCATTCTTTCAGTTTATTTTATAATAAAATAAATTTTTTTATTTCATAACTCTTTATCTTCATAATATATACTTTTAATAGTATCAATAACTCCAATCCCTTTCATATTCATAACCTCCAAAACTTTAATATGTAAGTTATGATAATTTATCTCATTTTTTTAATCTTCCCCTTCATTTCTCTCATTTTCATAACTGATACTACCTTAACTTCTACTTTTAATAATATCCATAACTCCCATGATTTTCATATTCATAACCCCCAAATATTTAATTTAAAAATTAAAATACCTTATGGTATTCATCTATTTTTTCCTATATAAATTCATAACTTTGTTTCATGAGACCCCTACCCAAGACTACCCTTTGTATTCTTTACCTGAAATAGTAATGTTGTCATATTTACTGCAACATTCGATTCATGTTTTAGTTTGGCTTGAGGAAGAAGGCTCTTGAATACTGATTGATATTGCGGGAGTCGACACTGATTTGCATTTCTATTTTCTTAAGATTAAGGTCTCAAGATATATCTTTTTCTTCTCTATTTACTTTCTCATGTGTTCTCTTTCGCTTTGTTTTCTATGAACTTTTGTTTGTCGCAAGTTTGTATTTTCGTTTAGACTCACATTAATTACTTATGAGTTAAACTTTGTTGGAAGTCTGCTAACTACTATCCAATAACAGCTCATTGTGTAAAAGGGATAAATTTTAAACATTCCAATACACTCTTCATTGGATATTTTGGTAACACTTCTTATTTCATTTAACGAGTAAAAAGTGTTAGAGCTAAAAGTCACAGAGCAAGCAAAGGTTCTTCTTGCTGAGTCATCGGCATGTGTTGTTTCTTATAAAATAGAAATTATTTTCTATTGGGGTTTTAAGAGGATGAATGGGAAATGGAGGAAAAATGAAATATTTGAGTTTCATTTGAGATTGCTTCTTGATGAAGGGACATTGTCCCATATTGGAAGAGGAAGAGATTTTTAATGGGTATATAAGCAATTACTCTTCTTCTAGCTCTTAAAGAGTTAAGAAGAAGGCAAGCCTTCGGCTTCGACTTCGACTTCGGATTTGGATTTGGATTTGGATTTGGTCAAATGATCGATTGATTGATTAATTTTTTGGACCAAATTTGTTTGTTAATAGTAAATATTAACATAAATGTCATTAAATATCTGTTTTAATAACATAATATTAATATTAAATCCAATAATATTAATATTAAATCCAACCGTTTTCCATTTTTCCGTTTTCGGTTTTTGTAACAGAAAATTAACCACCCTCTTCAATTTTTCCTCTTTATTATTGAGTAAATAGCCAGTTATGTTATGAAATTTATGCTATGACCATTTTGTATAAACAACCATTCTGAAGAGTTGCACCTCTTCAGATTTCAGCCCAACATTGGCTATAAATACAAGTCAATTCTCTCAGATTTTCCATACGATTTTCTAAGTTCTCCTCCTTCCTTCTGCATATTTTAACTTCAAAGAAAGCAACAATAAGTGTGCTTTGCTACCGAACTTTGTGTTCGCTGAAACACTAGGGTTTGAAGTACCACTACATCAGTGTGTATTAGTTCTATCTTGAGAGGAAATATTCCATAACATTGGGTATTAGGAGGGGATTAAATTCCTTAAGGAAACACTGTGAATTCAGTGGGCTTAGATTAACTTTTGTTTCATTTATAATTCTTTTTAAATATTGTTTTATCTTCTCCAGAATTATTTTACAAATACATTCTACTATCAAGCTTAAGCAATTTAATATTTTCTATATTTGTGTTATACTCACTATTTCTGGAGAGTAAAACCTTTGTGGTTTTCTACTCTATTCGAGATTAAAATCTACGTGATTTTAACGTTTGTTTGTGTCATTCTTTTACAGAAATGACTAATGACAACGGGAATAAAACTGTTCCGGGGTTGATTTCAAGCGCTGACACCAAAAGATGTTCTTCTACTTGGCTACTTTAAGTCTCCAGAAGTTCATCAAGGAAGATGTTCCTGTGATGCTCGATGAAACTCCAGAGACTGAATGCTTTCTCGTGATTGAGGCGTGGAAATATTCTGAATTTCTGATCAAGAATTATATTCTTAGCGGACTGGAGGACAATCTGTATAACGTCTACAGTGGCGTGGAGACATCAAAAGAACTATGGATTACGCTTGAAAGGAAATACAAAACTGAGGATGCCGGGTTGAAGAAGTTTGTTGCCGCAAAGTTTTTGGACCACAAAATGGTAGATAACAAGTCTGTTATTACCAAAGTCCAGGAATTGCAAGTGGTTATTCACGATCTCCTTGCTGAAGGTATAAGTCAAACTAATTCTAATGTTGAAATTAGTAATTTTAGTAGTTTTACTAACAAAAGTTTCATTGAAAGTTTTGTAATCAATGAAGCATTCCAAGTAGCAGCGATGATTGAGAAATTGCCTCCTTTGTGGAAGGACTTCAAAAACTACTTGAAACACAAACGCAAGGAGATGTCGCTTGAAGATCTCATTGTTCGATTGAGAATCGAAGAGGACAACAAAGCTGCTGATAAGAGAGGCCGTGGAAACTCAACAATAATGGGAGAAAACATTATTGAGGATACTTCTCAAAATAAGAGAAAGAGGAAGCAGGCATCTGGACCGTAAAGCAACCCAAGCAAGAAGCGGTTCAATGGAAATTTCTACAACTGTTGGAAATTTGGACACAAATCTACAGATTGTCGTGCTCCGAAGAAAGACAGGAAGAAGGGTCAATCAAACATGGTTGAAAAGCACGAAGATGTTGAAGACTTGTGTGCTATGCTTTCTGAATGCAACCTGGTAGGCAATCCTAAGGAGTGGTGGATTGATTCTGTAGCCACTCGCCATGTTTGTGCTGTGAGAGAAGCTTTTGCTACATATGCTCCCGTTGGACCCGAAGAGACGCTTTCTATGGGAATTGTTGCAACGACCAAGATTGAAGGACGTGGGAAGATATTTCTGAAAATGACTTCCGGCAAAGTGGTGACTTTGAACAACGTCCTTCATATTCCCGAGATTAGGAAGAATTTAGTCTCTGTTGTACTTCTTGTTAAGAATGGTTTTAAATGTATTTTTGTATCCGATAATGTTGTAATAAGTAAGAACAAAATGTTTGTAGGAAAAGGTTACCTCACTGAGGGCCTTTTCAAGCAGAATGTAATGGTTTTTGAGAATAATATTAAAATTTCAGCTTCGTCTTACTTACTTGAGTCAAATGAATTATGGCATATACATTTGGGTCATGTCAATTATAAAACCTTACGGAAAATGATTAATTTGGAAGTATTTCCTAAGTTTGAATGCGACAAATCAAAATGTCAAGTATGTTTGGAATCTTAGTATGTTAAACATCCTTATAAGTCAGTTGAAAGGAATTCAAATCCTTTAGACTTAATTCACACAAATATTTGCGACAGGAAGCAATAAACACATTCAAGCAACACAAAACTGAAGTTGAAATGCAGCTTAACAAGAAAATCAAAATGATAAGAAGTGAAAGGGGTGGTGAATATGAATCTCCTTTTGAAGAAATTTTTAGAATCTGGAATTATTCATCAAACAATGGCCCCTTACACACCCCAATCTAATGGGATTGCGGAAAGAAAGAATCGTTCATTAAAGGAGATGATGAACACATTGTTGATAAATTTTTGTTTGCCACAAACTTGTAGGGGGAAGCCGTTCTTACGGCTAACTGGATACTAAATCGAGTAGCCCATAGCTAAACACAATTCATTCATATGAAAATGGGAAGGAAGGAAGCCTAACTTGAATTGTTTTAAAGTGTGGGGGTGTTTGGAAAAAGTGAGGGTCCCTATACCCAGAAGGGTACAAATAGGACCGAAAACCGTTGATTGTATTTTCACAGGATATGCGACCAATAGTAAAACATATCGATTTCTGGTTCATAAATTAGAAAATCCCGACATTCATAATAATACGGTTACAGAATCAGATAATGATGAGTTCTTTGAAAATATATATCCGTATAAAATGTTATGTGAGTCGTTTGGTGAAGCATCTAAACGACCTTGGGAAGAAACAAAAGAAAGTACATATAATCAGGAGGATCCAAGACGTAGTAAACGTCAAAGAACGTCTACTTCATTTGGAAACAAAATTGTGACTTTATTATTGGAGAATGAGCCTCAAACATTTAAAGAAGCTCTGTCTTCTTCGCAATAATTGTTTTGGAAAAAGGCAGTCAATAGTGAAATAGAATCCATATTGAACAACCATACACGGAAATTGTTTGATCTTCCTCCTGGAAATAAACCATTGGGTTCTAAATGGATCTTTAAGAGGAAAATGAAAGATGATGGCACTATTGATAAATATAAGGAAAGACTTGTGGTCAAAGGGTATATACAACGAGAAGGTCTTGACTATTTTGATACATACTCTCCAGTTACAAGAATTACGTCCATACAAACGTTAGTAGCGTTAGCTGCAGTTTATGGTCTTGAAATTTATCAAATAGATGTTAAGACTGCCTTTTTAAATGGAGAGTTGGAGGAAGAAATCTACATGGAACAACCTGAAGGGTTTGTGGTTCGAGGTAAAGAAAAGAAGGTATGTAGACTTGTTAAGTCCCTTTACGGACTAAAACAAGCACCCAAATAATGGCATGTGAAATTTGACCAAACAATGTTGTCAAATAGTTTTAAGATAAATGAATGTGATAAATGTGTGTACATTAAAAATGTTTCAAATTACATATTCATTGCTTGCTTATATGTGGATGATATGCTGATAATGAGTAATGACATTGCCAACATAAATGCGACTAAGCGTATGCTAACTGGCAAGTTTGATATGAAATACTTGGGAGTTGCTGATTTAATTCTGGGAATTAAGATCCATAATACTTCTCAAGGTCTGGAATTGTCACAATCTCATTATATTAAGACAATACTTGAAATATTCAAGCACTTGGGCTTTAAAGTTGCAAAGACTCCAATTGACGTGAATCTTGTATTAGCAAAAAACAAAGGCCAAAGCATATCACAATTGGATTATGCTCATGTGTTGGGATGCAAAATGTACATCATGAATTGTACACGACCAGATATAGCTTGTGCTATAAGTAAATTTTGTTGATATAAGAGCAATCCAGGTCAATCTCATTGGATGGCAATGAAACGAGTTTTGGGAAATTTAGAACATACCCAGGACTTTGCGCACTACAGTAAATATCCTGCAGTGATTGAGGGATACTGTGATGCAAATTGGATCACCGGATCAACTGATTCTAAGTTCACAAGTGGATATGTATTCACTGTTGGTAGAAGAGCAGTATCTTGGAAGTCGTCCAAACAAAATTGCATCGCCCGCTCTACAATGGAGGCTGAGTTCATAGCCTTAGATATAGCCAGTGAAGAAGCAGAATGGCTCTGGAATTTCTTGGAAGACATTCTATTTTGGCCAAAACTGTTGGCACCAATATGCATACATTGCGATAGTCAAGAGGCAATTGGAAGGGCTGGGAGCGTTATGTGTAACGGTAAATCTCGTCATATATGATGAAGCCATAAAACGGTTAGGCAATTACTCTTTAGAGGAATTATCACGATTGACTATGTAAAGTCAAGCGATAATGTGTCAGATCCACTTTCAAAAGGCCTTACTAGAGAGGTAGTTGAGAAATCATCAAGGGGAATGGGACTATGGCCGAGAACAAGTCATTGTGGCGGTAACTCTACCTAGAAGACTGGAGATCCCAAGATCTAGGTTCAAGGAGATCAAACAAAGTTACTAATGACGGTTCAACATTGTCAACTAAAATTTTGGTCCATTCTCGTGATGAGACAATGGTCAGTACGAAGGATAAAGCATTAAGCCTTTTTAATGATTTCTAAGGTATATCAAATAGTGTATCTACGAGATGACATGTTTAGGAATCACCTATGTAAGTGTGAAGTGTTAGCCGATTCAAGGAGAATTTGTAAGGCCATTTCTCTACGCACTTATGAAACCAAGCGGTGTTCATGGATGAAATGAACACAACAATTAGAACCAAAGATCGTTAAGGGTTGATTGTGTGACTTATGGTTGTCTAGGTATACACCAAAGTTTGACGGTTAAAAGATATCAAATCTACCGATTCATCGAGTATATCATGCCCCCCCTTTTCCTCGCGGAGTCAAGGTTTCGACATTGTTAGGACAACTCGTTTCCTTTTTGGGAAAGGGGTACAAGAAGTTGAAGAGTCGCCACCTAAAGGGTTAAGGTGCGTTGGGGCACCTATTACAAGTAACTCATAGAACCAGTTTGCATTACCAGAGATTGGGTAAGGGCTTGAAATTACTTTGAGGGGAAGGTGTTAAGCACCCCTCGAGGTCCACAACGGTGGGTCCCATCCAAACTTACTTTGTGAATTACTCAATTAGCAAATAGGCATTCTAAGCACACATATGTAAAAGAACAAAAGACTTCTGACAAATAAGCAGTCTAAGCACACATATGTAAAAGGATAAAAGATCTTTTTGACAGATAAGTAGTCTAAGCACACATATGTAAAAGGGATAAGGGAAGTCCTAGGTTGGTTAGCCTATAGGATCATATCAGTACAATGCCCGGTAATCACTCCTCAATTAGAGGGGCTACGCGTTGCATTAGCACACAAGTCATCATATCCTCTTACTACCCATTAGCCTCCCCTTAGCGGTTATATAAGCGCGTTTGATTTTCGAACTCTACGCATGATGTTACCCGTCCCTTCCTTGTGGTCCTGGAGGTGCTTAGGACCTCTAGACTTAGGCAGTTCTTGACCCTCCTAAGGTGTTTAAAAGGCAAAAGTCTAGGCGACAACAAATAACACATAGGAGTACTAAATAGGGGAGCAATTAAGGGGGGCTCATGTTAACTTCCACATACAGAGGCAAATAAGCAGCATGTCTCAAACACAGATTTTAGGATTTCAGAAAGTCCTAGAACACGGTATCTAGGTGAGCATCACAAACACAGAATATGCAGCATTGTTTAGAGCGAAGTGACAGAATCCTAATAAGTTTTCCTACTGATTTTAAAACTTGTTAAACCTGAGCAGTTTATAAATAAACAGGGCACCATTTCACAGCTTTAATAAGAACATTAATTTCCTGTGTCTTGCCTAGGCGTGAGGCTGTATGCAATCATAATTCTGAGAACTAATTAAAACAGCTTGAAGTTATTCCCTCCTATAGGCATGCTGATCTAAGTGATGAATATTATAACAGTTGACTTCATGAATGTTTATACTAGAACATGATACATATGTGTGAGGCTATTTTAACCTCTTTATAGCCGGTTATTTATATAGATGATTTAGATATGATTTAAAGCAGATGCAAACAGAGTCCTAAGGTAGGATTTCTAATGCACATAAAGATGGTCATTTTATTGAGCAGTATTATTAACTTAATGGCAGGATTTCTAAGTGATGGTGACTTATGCAGAATCATAAGTGAAGTGATGAACCATAACATGATATTTAATAGGCGAAAGCAATAAAAGTGAGTATCCTAAGACATGGTATCTAATGCACAAATTTAGCATGGTTTTGATGCGAACAGGCATGGCAATCCTAAAGCATGATATCTATTGCATAACATAAACCTAGAACATGAGTTCTATTGAAAATCCACATAATATAAAACCTAAAGCATGATTTCTACCCAGTTTAACCCACAGAATCATATAACGACCCTCCTCTTTTACCAACTTACCACAATATCTGTTTACTAAAGATTATTACAACCACGATTGAATAAATTACATAAATAAATGGGAACTACACTATAGGGAACCTGAATCAGTCCCAAAGTAAACCTGGGAGTCCTAGGCCTTCAATATAGTCTAAAATTCTAAGAATCTCATAGCCAATGTGTGTCTAAGTGTGTAAGAGTTCCCTAAGGACCTCAAGGATCCCGGGCAGTGCTCACACCCAGACCTTTTCTCAAACAGGGGGGGGGGGGGATTATATNTAGGCAGTACACACACTGGAGGGGCAGAACCTAATAGTCTAAGAGTAAAGTGAGAGTGCTTGACATAGTTTTGAAAGATTTAATAAAACAATGTTGAGATAACTTTAGGAGTGAAAAGATTTTCTGGAATAGAAACTAGTTTAAGAGGATTTTAGGAATGAAAACTAGTTTTGAGAAGAATACTAAGAACAATTTTGAAATTAGTTATGAAGAGAGCTAGTTCAGCAAACAACCAATCACTCATAGAATATCCAAATTCATAGACACTTGATAGCAGATTTCACACAGGGGTTAAGGGGCACATGATCAGGGTACATTGGAGGCATATAGACGACAACTACACATAATACTTTGGAGTTTTAGAGACTTAACATGTTAGCCATGATAATAGGCAGTTAAGACATAGAGCAAAGATGTAGTAAAGTCATGTGGAAAACAAGGGCGTCTTAGACAAGATTAGAGATACAACTAAGTTCATTAGGGGATTAAGTTACTAATCATGATCTCACCAATCTAAGGGAGTAACAGAAACATGCTTGGCCAGTATCAAACCATCAAATGAAGTCTAGACATACTGATTACATACTTGAGCAAAAGAAGACAACATTTAGACATGTTGGGTAAAACAGTAAACAAAAGGACAACTTGAATGCATAACCAATTGAACTAGTGCAAGAATAAACATAGAACAAACAAAGTTGAGTTTCAACATTGAACAAGAGACATACTAGTTAAAGAAGAAAGTACATAATGTAAAGCAGGTGCAATTCCAATGTCTAGCCTTGGCTTTCAGCCGACTAGACCAGTAGTTATCACAAGTAACAGAGAAAGAAGAGAGAGTTTGAGTGTGAGTGTGTGTTCTGAACTTAGTTCATGTTGAGAGGTGAAAAATAAGAGTGCTTATATAGAAGTTCAATAGTAGAGCAAATAAGGTAAATGAATCAGTAACCATAAATTAAGGGGTCACAGAATCCAATCATACAAAAGAGTTCAACATAGACCTCCCTTAATTAAGGGAAATTAGCCAAACGATAATGATAGGGATTAATTAAGGCAAGAGGTTCAAATCAGACCAAATAAAAGAGCACAAAATAAAATAATCAGGGGTCTAATTGAGGAAAGAATCATGTAAAGGAATCAGTAAATATACAGGCAATCAAATAAGGTAAGAATGACTAATTAAGGTCGTAAACATGGAAACAATCAAGACTTAGGCATACAAATTCCTAACATAGAAAATCAATCGGCCAAGTTTCAAAAATAACAATGATTTATGGAAAGAATATATTGACTCCCATAAATAGAAATAGACTAAGTAAAACTTCATAAACACATAGAAGTTAACCGGGAAACTGATTCAAACCCTAATAGAGATTAAATAGGGAAAAATCACAGAACAAAGGATTTGACAAAGGCAAAGTGTGTAAGAAAGAAACGCAGAGTGATTTAATACGATTTGTACTACTGAAAGACTCAGAATCGAAGCAAATAATTAGAAAATCAAAGTTCCACATAAATCGACTAGGGTTTAAGAATACTTTGCATAAATCAGTCAAGAAAACTAAAGGATAATCGATTAAACACTTAAAAATCATAAAGACCTTTGAAAAATGATTTATAATGAACCCTATCTTGGGGAAAATCGAAAAATCAGTTAAAACCAGACATTTTAGGGAAAAACATGTAAGAGTTGCTCGATTCATCTCATATCTGTACAGAGCTGAGAAGATTGAAGATAATATACTAGTTTTTTCTAGAAAACATAACATAGATGAGAACATAGGTCTAGAAACCAATGATTTGTAAAAAAAATAAGAGAGATCTCTTACTCATAGTCAAGCAAATGGCCTGAGACAGGCAAAGAAGCAAGGGTGTAAACCAGAAACGCCCATGTTCCTTGAGATCCTCTCAAGGATCTAAGAAACCAAAGAACCATAGTAAGTAGGAGGCCAAAGTAGTCCTGAGATGACATAGAAACATCACAGAATGGAGGGATGAGCCGGTGACGGCGCTTGAAAACTAGGGTTTAGGTAGAGAGAGTTGAGAGAGAAGAGAGAAGGTGACGGCGGGTGAGAGGTTGGGAAATGAGAGGGGTTTGGGGGGTCATTAGGGTTTAATTAAGGTAAGGGGGATCTGGGCCGTTGATAAAAAATGATCAACGGTCAGGATTGGCCAGAGTTGGGTCGGGCAGGTTAATTATTTGGGCCTAAGAGATTGGGCTATATTTTAAAAAGAGTTTGGGCTGGTTAGAGAGGTTAAGGCTGAGAAATAAAGGGGCTATTTATTAAATACCCTGATAATTGAATAAAATTAATTTATAAAATAATTAACAAATTATGAAAAATGATTTTCATGCATAGAAATGTTTTAAAATAATTATTCAGTACTTTTAAAAACATAATAGATCATTTTATGGTAAAATAATGCAATAATGTATGCATGGGCTACAATTGCAAAGTTATTGCAATTGTAACCAAAATGTATAAATCTGGCCATTTATGAAATAATTTGAACTTAAAATGACTATAAGTAGTAATATTAAATCATGAAATGTCTTAAAATCACTAGTGATGCAATTTTTTAATTGTTTATATAAATAAAATATTGGGATAAATTAATTTTAAAATGTAGAAATTATGGAAAAATACCAATTAATGCTAATACATAGTTCTAAAGGTATATATGCATTTCAAAACTATTATAAGAAAAATCGGGTATCAACAACTGCCCCTCTTTACCCGGAAAGGATGAAAGAGTTGTCGGGTAAAGATATAATGACCAATTTTGACCGAGCGAGATGGTTTGAGAGATTTAGGCCGCACTCTAGCTTCTGGGCTACCTACATATCCCTGGTTTTACAGGAATCAGGCCATGTGTAGTTCTGGATTCATCGGCGGAATATACCGATGAAGTCATCACAAGAACGAACACATGATTTTGGAAATAGGTAAAAAATGGTTATGGTGAGCGGTCGAGTTTGAGATAGTATGAAGGAACTGGAGCAAGATTGCTCCTGCTGGGATATCGATTGATTACTGGGTCACCTGCAAATAAAGAGATGCTACGAACATATATTTGTGCAAAATTTAAACATTGCAACCTCCCTTCGGACCATGAGAGTTGTCTTTGGACAATGGAGGATGACGTCTTTAGACCATGATGTCCCAGGCCATGATTTTTTCAGTGATGGATTCGCAGGCCATAAATGATGACGCCTTTGAATAATGATATGCAAATTTGAGATATCCTTAGTCCATGACATGGTGTCTTCCGGCAATGAGAATGATGCCTTTAGACTATGACGCCTTTGGATAATGATATGCAAATTTGAGAGATCCTCATGCCATGACATGGTGTCTTCCGGCGATGAGGATGATGCCTTTAGACTATAACGCCTTTGGACAAGTTGACGATATTTCAGCTCCTGAGATGCAATAATATGATTTCAACAAGACAAGGGTTAGTCTTGTGAAGTTGAGGGCAGAGCTTAGCCCGAAAGAAGATCAATGTAGATAGTGCCGTGGAGACATCGCTTAGTCTTGGTGAAAGAATGTAAATTGGAGGCAGAGCTTAGCCTCATGCAGGATGGGGGACAGGGCTTAGCCCCACGCAAATGAAGGCAGAGCTTAGCCTTATGCAAATATGGAGGCAAGGCTTAGCCTCATGCAGATGGAGACAGAGCTTAGTCTCATGCAAATGCTGGACATGGATTAGTCCCATGGGAATGAAGGCAGAGATTAGCCTTATGCAGATATGGAGGCAGGGCTTAGCCTCATGCAGATGGAGGTAGAGCTTAACCTCATGCAGATATGGAGACAAAGTGTCACGACCCAAAATCTATGGGTTGTGATGGCACCGGACACACTGTCAGGCAAGCCAATCCCTGAACTAGTTCAAACAACTTCCTGCTTAACATTTTCGAAATCATGCCTTTTTCTGCATTTATAACCAAATAATAAAAACAAATTCTCGTAAACTAAATACGGCGGAAAATCCACTTAATGCACTACAAGAAATACCAACACCTCCCCAGAACCCGGTGACACAAGTACATGAGCAATTTCTAAGAATTTATACAATTATACAACTCTTGTCCGAGAATTTAAATTGGACAGAGGCAATATAGATAAAAGCGTAGGGACATAGAAGGGAGACTCTGCCAGCTGCAGAACGCCTCCGAAAAAATGCAGCCTGAGTAAGTCTCCGAATCAATCACTGCACTATGAGGGTACCTGTGCAACAAAATGCACAGAAAGTATTGCATGAGTACATAAACATTTATGTACCCAGTGAGTATCCCGTCTAATCTCGAAGAAGTAGTGACGAGAGGTCGACTTGACACTCACTAAGGTCCAACAATAGTAATATGACAGCATATAATGAAAACGGTAGGCATGTGAAGGCAGATAAGCAACAATGTGAATATAAGGCACTGAAATCTAAGTAACTCTGAAATAAATAGTAAATAATTTTTCCACTCCCTTTTCCTCAAATATCAAAATAAATAATGGTCCCCACTTTCTTTTCCTCAAATATCAAAATAAATAACGGTCCCCACTTTCTTTTCCTCAAATCTCTGACAAGTCAATATCTATGAAACAGTAACAAGTAGATATACGTATGTAGGAATAGACAACCGGCCGGAGTCATAAGGAAAATAGCTATGCACTGCGGAGGATCGAACGACCCGTCCCAAAAGTGCATGCTTACCATAATCATGCCTGCGCACTGCCGAGGATCGAACGGCCCGAACCAAAAGTGCGTCTTTCAATATAATCATACATGTGCACTGTCGAGGATCGAACGACCTGTCCCAAAAGTGCACCTTTCAATCCGCCGTGGTGTACGACCCGCTCCCATGAGAGTGGGGGAAATCACATATCGCTCGCGGAATATAAATTGCGAAGCGGTCACATGCACACACAATATTTGTTTCTTTACACACACAATATTCATTTCTTTACACACACAATATTCATTTCTTTTCATATTACTTTCCCGAAACAATACTTTCACTATTACTTCCTGTAAAATCAATCCTTTCATGGTATTTCCAGTAGAACAATTCCTTTCATGTTACTTTCCGTAAAACAATTATTTTCCTATTATTTAAATTCCACAAATGTCAGAGGAACAAAAACTACACATATAATCAGGGCTCATACCATATAATTCATTACGAGTAGAAAACAGAGCATGATGTGGGTCCTAGCTACCCGGACATAACAATCATAGCCGCTACCCACGGACTCTCGTCACTTGGTACGTACGTAGCCCCCACAAAAAATTACACACGTCACATAGAACACCTATGGGGACAATTGCCTCTTACAAGGTTAGAAAGGAGACTCACCTCGCTCTGAAGATTCATCACCGGCTTCCAAGCCTCTACGACGATTACAATGGATGCGCAACGCTCCCAAACTATCCAAATAACGATAATTCAATGAAAATATACTCTATAGATCATAACAAATTCAAATTACAAAGTTCCTCAGCCCGACTCAATGAAATGACCAAAATACCCTCGGGCCCATGTGCCCGGACTCTAATATTTCTCGAAGATAACTTCTACCCATAACTTTACTAACTCAAATATAAAATTTGTTACAATTTTCATGCTCAAATTCATGGTAAAAGTCCAAAATTCCAAGTTCTAGGTCTTCCCCAAAACTCCCAAATTTATACAAATTTTTCCATGTCTGAATCCATGTAAGATCACATATTTAACTCAAAAATAGGAAGAAATCACTTACCTTGTCTTGCTTGGTGAAAATCCCTCCTTGAGCTCTCCAAAAATCATCCAAGCCAAATGAAAGAAATGAAAGAAACGGCCAAAATTCGTGTTTAAAACAATCTTCTCATGCTTCATCGAGTTGTACCTTGCACTTGTGCTGTGCAAGTTGTACATCCTATTACAATTTTTCCTTGTTGAACACCTTATGTTAAAACACCCATAACTCCTTGTAGGAATATCCAATTAACAAACGGTTTGAAGATTTAGAAACTAGACTAGACGATATTTAATTTGATAGGCTGTACATCATATAACTCTTTATATATTCCGAGATATAAGCTTCTAAAATCGGCACCACGCATCAGAAAATTCTGGCAAAACTGCCCCACCAGCCATCTTCAATCGGTCATAATGTTTTGCACAAAACTCCAATTGACAAATGGTTTAATGTTCTGAAAACTAGACTTCAAGATCTACAACTTTAATGTTTTGCAAAGTTTCAGATTCCTTATAGATTATTATATATACACTTCCAAAGTTAGTTCTTCGATGCATAAATTGCTGTAAAAATAGCTTTTCTGCAGAAAAATATTTCAGCAACTCTTTGGTCCGAAATCCATTCCGTTAACCTTCTGAAATCCACCCGAGGCCCTCGGGACCTTAACCAATTATACCAACATGTCCCAAAACATGATACGAACTTTCTCGATGCCTCAAATGACATCAAACAACGCCAAAATCTCGAATCGCACTAAAATTCAAACTTTATGAACTTTGAAATTTCAAACTTCTACATCCGATGCCGAAACCTTTCAAATCATGTCCGATTGACCCCAAATTTTGCACATAAGTCATATTCGACATTACGGACCTGCTCCAACTTTCGAAATTGGAATCCGACCCGATATAAAAAAGTCAAACTCTCGGTCAAACTTCTCAAAAACCTTCAAATTTCCATCTTTAGCCAAATGACTTCAAAATGACCTCCGGACATCCGAATTCACTTCCGATCGTGCTCCCAACTTCAGAATCACCATACAGAGCTATTCCCAGACTCGGAATCCCAAACGGACCTCTATAACACTAAGATGCCTTCCAACCCAAACTTATGAAATTCTTCTAAAATACTAACTTCCACAATATACACTGAAACGCTCCAGGGTTATCCAAAACCCGATCCGAACATACGCCCAAGTCCGAAATCATCATACGAACCTGTTGGAACCTTCAGATCCTGATTCAGAGGTCGTTTACTCAAAATTCCAATCTTAGTCAATTTCTTCAACTTAAGGCTTCCGAATTGAGAATTTTCCTTCCAATCTAACTCCGAACTTCCTGAATTTACACCCCGACCATACGCACAAGTCAAAATACATGAATTGAAGTTGTTCATGGCTTCCAACCGCTGAACGACGCGCTAGAGCTCAAAACGACTAGTCGGGTCGTTACACAAAGCTTAGTCTCATGTAGGATGCGGGACAGGGCTTAGTCCCATGCAGATGAAGGTAGAGCTTAGCCTTATGAAAATATGGAGTCAGGGCTTAGCCTCATGCAGAATGCGGGACAGGGCTTAGTCCCATGCAGATGAAGGCAGAGCTTAGCCTTATGCAAACATGGAGGCAGGGCTTAGCCTCATGCAGATGGAGACAGAGCTTAGTCTCATGCAGATATGGAGATAGAGCTTAGTCTCATGCAGGATGCGGGACATGTCTTATTCCCATGCAGATGAAGGCAAAGTTTAGCCTTATGCAAATATGGAGGCAGGGCTTAGCCTCATGCAGATGGAGAAAGAGCTTAGTCTCATGCAAATGCGGGACATGGCTTAGTCCCATGCGAATGAAGGCAAAGCTTAGCCTTATGCAGATATATAGGTAGAGCTTAACCTCATGCAAGATGCGGGACAGGGCTTAGTCCCATGCAGATGAAGGCAGAGCTTAGCCTTATGCATTGAAAATAGAATAAGTAGCAGAGGATAGCAGAGTTTCTTAGCTGGTAGCAGATTTCGGTATCGCGGTCGTTATGAAGATTGTGACTTCGAGGTGGGTATATTCTTCATTCCTGCAACCAAAGAAAAATTGCTTGCATGCTCAGTCTAAATATCTCGTTCAAATCATTTGGGTAGCGTTGGCTAAACATAGTTATTTTACAGGAAAACATGCATAGTTTTTGAAGACATTGTGAAATATTTATTTTTAGAAATTGGTTAGATGAACTAGTGACTGTAACACGCTCCAAGACATTGCAACCTTTCATGCTATGAAATTTTGAGGGTCCTCCTAAAAATTCTACCCCAGTTAGAAGAATTGGTGTCTCTAACTGTTGTACATTCTGCGATCGGCTGAACTTGCTTCGGAATTTTGAGGGTCCTCTTCAAAGTTCTGCCCCGTTTTCTGGTTATGGGGGGGGAAATATGTTTTTTATTGAGTAGTGACTGAGCCCACAGGGCTGCCTACGTATCACCTCTTAAACGGGAATCATGTCGAGCGTAGTTCTATTTACATCATATGAGGAAAACATAAAGAGTTACACATAGTATCGCTTGATTGCATCTGAGTTGATCGGTTTTAGCCAGACTTCTCCATCCATTTCTGCAATTATAAGAGCACCTCCTGTCAATACTCTGTGGACCATGTATGGACCTGGCCAGTTGGGAGAGAATTTCCATTTTGCTTCATCTTAATGCGGAAAGATTTTCTTCAACACCAACTGCCCTGGTGCGAACTGTCTCGGCTTGACTCTTTTGTTGAAGGCTCTAGACATTCTATTCTGATATAGTTTCCCATGACATACTGCATTCATCATTTTTCCGTCTATGAGGGCTAGCTACTCATAATGGTTCCTTATCCACTCTGCATCACTGAGCTCAGCTTCTCATATGATTCTTAAAGAAGGAATCTCCACTTCGGCAGGAATAACAACCTCTGTACCCTAAACCAACAAGTATGGAGTTGCCCCAGTTGATGTGTGAACGGTGGTGCGGTATCCCAATAAGGAGAATGCTAGGTTCTCGTGCCACTGTTTGTGATTTTCTTCCATTTTCCTTAGTATCTTCTTGATATTCTTGATGGCGGCCTCTACAACTTCGTTCATCAGAGTTCTATAGGCTGTGGAAGTTTTATGCTTGATTTTGAAAGTCTCACACATGGCATTCATCAGATCAATGTTGAGATTGGAGGCATTGTCGGTGATGATTGATTCTAGAACTCCGAACCAATAAACAATCCGATCGCGGACGAAGTCCGCCATGACTTTCTTAGTCACCTCCTTGTAAGATGCTGCTTCGACTCATTTGGTGAAGTAATCAATACCTACCAGGATGAACCGGTGCCCGTTTGAGGCGGGGGGTTCGATCAGACCAATGACATCCATTCCCCAGGCGGTGAATGGCCACGGTGAGCTTATTGCATTGACCTAATTTGGCGGAACTTTTATCACGTCTGCATGTACTTGACATTAGTAACATTTCAGAACATGCTGGATGCAATCTGTCTCCATGGTCATCCAGAAGTATCCGGCTCTGAGTATCTTTTTGTCCCAGACAAAGCCGTTCATATGCGGGCTACAAGTCCCAGCATGTATCTCCTCAAGTAGTTTAGAGTCTTCTTTTGCATCAACACATCTTAGTAATCCCAAATCAGGAGTTCTTCTGTAAAGGGTTCCTCCGTTGTGGAAGAAACTGTTGGACAACCTCCGAAGCGTACATTTCTGAGTATGATTTGCATGCTCCAGGTATTCTCTTTTTGCCAAATATTTTGATGTCGTGGAACCAAGGTTTCCCATATATTTCTTCTTCAACATGAGCACAATATGGTGGTGTGATGACCCAAAAGGTCATCTTATGTAATTTAAGCCTTATCTGTGTTCCGAGGCTCCGAGAGCCTCCGTTAGTCTCACCTCGTTATGTGTGCGCAGCCCGGGCATGTAGCCGGGAAGCTATTATGTGAAAACTTGATGAAAATGAGTTTTGATAATTAATGAATGAATATAGTTGACTTTGGCCAACATTTCTGGTAAATGGACCCGGACCCGTGATTTGACAGTCTCGGAGGGTCCGTAGGAAAATATGGGACTTGGGCATATGCTCGGAATCGAATTCCGAGGTCCCAAGCCCGAGAAATGAATTTTTAAAAGAAATTGTTTTCTGAAAATAATAAAGGAATATGAAAGTGAATAATTATGTGAAAACCGTGTTACCGGGCCCGTATTATGGTTCCGGAGCCCGGAACAGGTTTATTATATATTATTTGTCTTATTTGTAAAATTTGGTGTAAAACGGGCGTGAATTGAGTGGTTTCGGATCAAAATGAGGTTTTGAGGTTTTAAAGAATTTGAAATGTGGCTTGGAAAGTGATGTGATGTTCCCGAGGTCCGAGTGAGATTCCGAGACCGGGAATAGTTCCGTGGTGTCATTTATAACTTATCTGCAAAGTTTGAAGTCATTCCGAGCAGGTTAGGCCGGTTCGATGATTTGAAATGAATTCTAGAATTTTAAGTTCTTAAGATTTGATTAAATAAGTTTTGGGGTTTGATTTCGAGTTCCGCTGTTGTTTTTCGTGTTCCGAAAGTTCGAGCGAGTCCGCTTAGTGATTTAGGACTTGTTGGTATATTTGGACGGGGGCTCGGGTGGGCCCAGGTGCCTCCCGGACCACGCGCGAGGCCAAAAACCAGCAAAAGTCACTGCTGGTGCACAGCAGCTGGTGTGACCGCAGGTGCGGTTGCCCAGCCGCAGGTGCGGGACCGCCCCTGCGGTCCTAGCCTCGCAGGAGAGACCCCAGTCCTTTTGCCCAGAGTCCGCAGGCGCAGGACTCATCCCACAGGCACGAGACCGCAGGCGCGGTCCAAGCCCTCGCAGGCGCGGGATTTCCCGCAGGGGCGACTAAATCCCCGCATGAGCGGCCTCCGCAGGAGCGGATACTTTTCCGCAGGAGCGGCTCCTTCTGGGATGGCCCAAGACCGCAGGTGCGACCATTTTTCCGCACCTGCGGTAC
>MDKH01100470.1:0-19167 GCA_005239495.1 Nicotiana undulata
TCACCAAAGTTAGGCAAGACACTTAGCTCGGTCCAAAGTATAGCAATCAACCCTCTAAGACCGCATTTCCTTTATAATCGGACTCCGAAACAAGGGTATCCTGACATAATTAATTCAATAATATCAATAAAGATTCAATAACACGATCCCATAGCCTAGATATGCAATTCCTATCATTCTTCCAAAATTTCCAAAATTCGACCCGGGCTCGCTTGGTCCAAACACGAGGCTCGGACCAAAACCCGATCACCCATAACCCCACGAGTTAGAATATATAATTTGTTTTGAAATCCGACCCCAAATTAGGGTTGAATTACCCAAAATTCCCAAAAACCTAACTCTACCCAAAACTCCTAATTTCTACCTTGATTTTAGGATTTTAGGCCTAGATTCTAGTGGTTGTTGAAGATAAATGGAAGAAAAATAGAGTTGAAATCACTTACCTATGGAGCTATGGTGATGGAAATCTTCAAAATCGCCTAAGGGGAAGAAGAGGTTTGAGAAGAAGTGGGTTAAATCCCGTATTGTTTATGTTTTTGGGTTATTAAAATCACTGGGCAAAATTGCCCTTCGCGTTCGCAGGCCACTGGCCGCGTTCGCGAAGGGTTAGCAGCTAGGACCTACGTGTTCGCGAAGCCAGGGTCGCGTTCGCGAAGGTCTAACTTCCTAGGCTTCCGCATTCGCGAGCCTACGCCCGCGTTCGCGAAGAACAAACCTACCCTGCCCCCGGCCTCACCCTAAGCCTACGTGTTCGCACCCCTGGGGACGCGTTCGCGTATAAGCACTGTCCAATGCTCCGCGTTCGCTTAGAGTAAAGCCCAAGCCACCATAATTTACCCTTCACGTTCGCGAGCCCTTGGTCGCGTTCGCGAAGGGTATTACACCAGACACCAGCAAAACATCAAAAACACCAGATTTTTCATGCATTTCACACCCCGTTAGCTACCCGAAACTCACCCGAGCGCTCGGGTCTCAAAACCAAAAACACACACGACTCCCAAAACATCCTACGGACTTATTCAAGCTTTTAAATCACCAAAATATCATCAAAAACAAGGAATTAAACCTTAAAACTCATAGGATTTTCTTAAAACTTCATAAAGCTTAACTTTTTTCCAATTTGGATCCGAAACACGTCATTTCAAGTCCGTTTTACACCAAATTTCACAAATAACTCACATAACATATAATAGGCCTGTTCCGGGCTCCGTAACCATAATACGGGCCCGGTAACACGATTTTTACATAATTATTCATTTTCAATAACCTTTTTTATTTTCAGAAAATAATTTTCTTTAAAAATTCATTTCTCGGGCTTGGGACCTCGGAATTCGATTCCGGGCATACGCCCAAGTCCCATATTTTCTTACGGACCCTCCGGGACTGTCAAAACACGGGTCCGGGTCCGTTTACCAAACATGTTGGCCAAAGTCAACTTTATCCAATTAATTATTCCAAATTCCATTTTTATCAAATTTTCACATAGAAGCTTCCCGGCTACATGCCCGAGCTGCGCACACATATCGAGGTGAGATTAACGGAGACTTTCGGGGCCTCGGAACACAAATTTAGCTAAAGTTACTTGGGATGACCTTTTGGGTCATCACAACTATAGTATTTTGTTTGGCACGAGTGGAATATGATGTTGGATCATGAATAATGCAATAAAGTAAACATGTAGCCACGTATTTGCACGTTTTATGAAAGCAGTAAATACAACAGTTTATAATTTAAAACGATCACAAAGGGAGAAAACAAAAAGATATGTCAGTTACCTTTGAAGAAGAAATTAAACGCTTAAAGGAATTAAATAAATAATGGCACATAGGGGAGGTACAAATTTACAAAAAACGATTTAAAATGGTAAAAGCCTAAGTATATCCCCAGCAGAGTCGCCATGCTGTCGCTCCCCCTTTTCTCCCCAAATGCACTCCTTTCGGGGCCTGGTTCTAAAAGGGTTTAAGACATTGGTTGAGACAACTCGTTCCTTTTGGGAAAGGGGGGTTTGCATTTTTTAAGAGTCTCCACCTAACGATTTTAAGGAGCGTTAGGTCACATAGGGGGTTCATTTATAACTACGTTTGATAACCAGAGATAGGGTAAGGGCTTGAAATTATTCTAAGGAGAAGGTGTTAAGCACCCCTCAGGATCCACAAGTGTGGTTCCCGGCCAAACAACTTTTTGTGAATTTATATAATTTAGCAAATAAACAAGTATGGCTCAAATAATAGGGGGTTTAAGTCTAAATACACAGATATTTGAAAACAATTCATGGAAAGCTAGATTTTGAAAGGAATTACAATCTAAGCATGTTTGTAAAAGTGAAGGGGTATCCTAGGTTCGTTTATAATATGGATCACATCAATGCAATACCCGGTATGACACTCCTCGAAGAGGGGCTACACGTGGTATTAGCGCACCGGTCATCATGTCCATATCTACCCTTTCCCACCCCGTGAAATTAACTAAAGCGAGTGTTGGTCTCGACCTCTATTGCATGTTGTTACCCGTCCTTTCCTATCAGTCCCGGAGGAATTTAGGACTTCTATCCTATGAAGGAGGTGCTAGGCAGACCCTCAAGTTTTTAAAGGTGAAAATACTAAGGCGATATATAAGCAAACAGATAGGACTTCAATTAAGGGGAGCATGGAAAACAAATAAAAGGCTCAGATATACCTCCACACACAGTACACATACACAGTTAAGGTCCAGATTCAGGTTCATATCCTAAGCATGGTATCTAAGTGATAACACGAAGACAGATTTATTGCATAAATCAGAGAGGAAGTCTTAATCAGGCTTGCCTACTGGTTTTAAACATGCTGATAGTCAAGCACTAATCACAAAAGACATTTCTGGTTTTTTTCCCCTTGTGGTTGATTACCTAAGGCTTGCCTAGGCGTGCAGCAGTTATTCAAAGTTGATAATAGCTTCAAGTCGTGATACTTAATAGCATGCTGTTCTAAGTGTTGCAAATGTTCAGAGACTAGTTACCAGTTTGTTAGAACAGGAAGACTGTTTTATACACCTGTATTTAGACTAAGTGTAACTAAATGAGTACGATCCTATAACATGATGTCTAATGCAGAATGGTGCATATGAAGTCGCTAAAACAAGATCTCTAAATGCACATAGAATCACAACATTATGCACAGTTTCAAGAATAACATTGGTGACAAATTTTAATGCTTTTTTATCTTAACACATGTTTGCTAAGTGTAAAGCATGGTTGCAGCATGAATAACAACTGATATTAATACATTTATCCTAAGACATTATCTCTAAATGAAGTTTCAGAATATGTTTACAAGGTAGAATCACATAATAGCGATTTATTTTTGTTGGTATTATTTGCCCTATAGACAGGATTTCTAAGTGATGACAGGATGTTGAAAACAGTACATATAAGTCCTAAATAGCATGATATCTAATGCATGGCATGCTTGGCATTTGTACCTAAACATTGTTGCTATTGCGCATAGGGAAAGTAAAACCTAGGGGGCATGATTTCTACCCTTGATTATATTATAGCATGCATATTACCCACCCCTTTTCACTATCCAACTCCGGAGTTGTTTACAATTATTTATTACAGACCATTGAATAGGAATTACATAACTGAAAATAAAGAAAATAAGAAGTTAACTATAGGGAGCCTACAGTATAGGCCCATATCTCCATGTCCTCAATGCCAAGTAATGCTTCACAGCCTTTTTCACAATCGGGGTGTGTCAGAGTTCCCTAAGGACCTCAAGGGATCCCAGGCAGTGCTCACACCCAGATTTCATAGCCAAGATAGAGTAAGCGCAGTGTGGAATGGCCAGCCTTAGTGTGTCAAAGTTCAGCGGGAGCTCAGGGGTCCCAAGGCAATGCTCACACAAAGGGGGCAGAACTTAAGAGTTCTAGGAGTAAAGTGAGAGTGCTTGATATAGTTTGAAAAACTTTGAGTAGAAAAATAGTTTTGTGACAGAGGTTTTATTGAAATAGCCATTTTATAATAAAAGTTTAACCACTAAAACAAACAGAAAGAGCAGAAACACCCAACAAGTACACAAAGAACTCATAATAGTCAATCAATCACAACCAAGGGTAATGGGAGTTGAGGGACACATAGGTACGAAGTACTGAACATGTAACAGGTAGGAGTATGCATAAACAATCAGAGATCCTAAGAGGATTAGGAATTGGGAATACAATGGGGTATAGGATTAGACAATCATAACAGTAC
Organism: Nicotiana undulata; assembly: GCA_005239495.1. Taxonomy (NCBI): domain Eukaryota; kingdom Viridiplantae; phylum Streptophyta; class Magnoliopsida; order Solanales; family Solanaceae; genus Nicotiana; species Nicotiana undulata. The sequence goes on from MDKH01100470.1 coordinate 4,229, forward strand.
CAAACATTTAAGACTCTAATAAGAATAATGTACCAAACACAGGCATGGGGATTCATATAAGAAACATGTATTAAGTATACAGAGACATGTTAGTCATGACAAACAAAGCATAACTTAACATGTATATGGGCTTCAGGATCTTAATTACATGTTGAACAACAAAATAATAAATAAAAGCAAATTAGAAGCATAATGAATTGCAACAGTAGTAGAAACACATTGGTTGGAGAACTGAAGTCTGAATTAGAACATACAGTGAGGTGAAGAAAGCAGTAACACAAAGCAAAAGATAGGAGATGCACAGTAGTTAGCCTTGGCTTGCAGCCGGCTAACTTATAGTAGTAGCAAGTAGCACAGAAGAGGGAATACAGAGAGTAGCAAGTTTTAGTTGTGTGAGAGAGAGAGAGTTGAACAGATTAGTTCCTGTCCATGCTAATGAGATAATGAAGTATATATAGTTTTGAAAACAAGTAGCAAATAAGGCCGGAATCAAAATTTAACTAGTAATTAAGGGACTGAGCATCAATCAGTACACATCAGTATAGGTATCCTTTAATTGAGGGAATCAAGTACAAATGGTATTATCAGACAGCAAATAAGGAAAAGTACCATAATAGTGTAAAATTAGCATAAGTATCACTTAATTGAAGGGGTTAAGTTCACACGATTAGCAGGCAAATAGTAAACAAGGAAAGTTTCCATATGTGACATGCATATAACATATAAGGAAACAATTTCAAACCAACACAAGTATGCAATTGAGACTAGGTTCATCAGATTTTAATTAAGGAAATAGGGATCAATTAATAGTAAATCAACCATGTAGCAAGGTAAGAAATAAGTTAAAGGTCGGAAGTTAGTAAGAGTATCCCATAAGAAATCAGTAAGGTTTTCAAATCACAGGGAATCAGGGATTCAAATAATAAATCAAGAATTCTAACAAAGTAAAATTACAGCGAATCAGGAATTCGAACAGGAATAACATCAATTAGGCAGATAATAGGCAAGCAAAAGCATAGCAAGGTAAAGAATCACATAGAATCATGGATTCGATGCTAGAAAACAGTAAATGACTAAAGGAATCAACAAACGAACATGATATAACATTGTCATGACCCAATTTCGGAATAGTGATGGCGCCTGTCGTGGAACCAGGCCAGCCACCTAACTATAACAGTTTTAGGTTCGATTATTGGAGAAAATGCTCATTTTTAATAAATCCAAATCAGTAATAGTAGAAATTCAGAATTTTGAAACAATTTAAGGAAGGAAAACAAAATTAAAATACTACAGCCTCGGATCCGGTGTCACGCAGTCATGAGTTGCTAATACATAAATAAGACCCAAAAGAAGGGAAAATGATCAACATAGTCTAAAAGTAATACGACATGTAGAATAAGAGAAGAGATGACAAGATCACGGTCGCCAGCTGCTACCTCGTCAACTCCGATGAAACTGCTGCAACTCACTGACCAGAGCTAGATCTCAATGTACCTGGATCTGCACACAAGGTGCAGGGTATAACGTGAGTACACCAACTCAGTAAGTAACGAAAACAGCCTATGGGCTGAGAGGTAGTGACAGACTAAACCTCCGGTAGTTATGAACAACAACATATAACATGAACATAACAGTAATATAGTAAGAATTAAGCCCAATGCACCAAGTTATGTCTGTGTCTTTGCATAAGTTCATGTAATTCAGAAAATGATATGTACCCAGTACCCAAACCCTCATAAGGAAGTCCACTCAGTACCAAGATTGGCCATGAAGCCCAGGGAAGGTCCATCCCGGAGTATAGATAAACACGGTGACATAGTCACTCAGTACTGAGGAAAAAGGCCAATCTATCCCCACGGAGAAGATCCATCTCCGGAACAAACCCCACAGAGAAGATCCATCTCCGGAACATATCGCTCGGACAAGATCCATGTCCAGGAAAGATCCATCCCTCAGTATATTTGCGCTCAATGGGGGTGTAAAGACTACGGAGGCGCTCCTATAAGCCCACACGCTATATCAAACCAACGAAGGTATGATTCAAGGATCGCTGCGGTGTGCAGTCCGATCTCATAACTGTCTCAAAAATCCGGCTCTAGGCCTCACTCAGTCAATACTTTCAAGTCTCACTCACAATGCTCTCAAATATGTATAATTCATCCCAAACAATGATAATTCAATATAACTAACAAATGCTAAGACTGAGGCATTAAAATGTATGCTACAACAGGACTGAGTGCATGATAGTACATAACTACAGATAGAGACAGCAACAATTGACCGTTTCAGTCTAAACACATTGGCATGAAGCCTTAGCAATTACACTTATCATGATTTCTAATATGTTCAAGGAAATATCCACATTCGCAGTACAAGTATCAGTGTGAAACAACCAATAGACAATGCCATGGGATGAGCCAGGACACAACAATCGGTATACGCCCACATGCCCGTCACTTGGCAAGTGCGTCAGCTTACTTAACAACAAATATCAGGTAACTTGGGGCTTCGAACCCTCAGTTCCAAGGTTGAAGACGTTACTTACCTCAAAACCGGCTAAAACATTACTCTGTAGTGCCCTTGCCTCGAAATTCGGCCTCCGAGTTCTCCAAATCTACTAACAATCAGATGTATATCATTATAATATGCTAAAGAATGAATCCCAATATAAATCTATCAAAAATACTCAAAAATCCCGAAATTGATCAAACTCGCCCCCCGGGCCCACGTCTCGGAACTCGATAAAATTTATACCACAAGAAACCTCATCCTCCCACGAGTCCATACATACCAAGAACACAGAAATCTGAGTCCAAATGACCCCTCAAATCCCCATTTCAAAGCCTCTTAATCCCAAGCCCTAACTACCCATTTTCACTAATTTTTCCCAAATTTCCCATCATTAATCCGACCTTTAATCATGCATTAACGAGTTTAGAGTCAAAAAATCTTACCTCTACGAAGCACTATCGAATTCCCTCTTCAAAAACCCTTCAAAAGCTTCAAACCCGGATGAAATATTGAGAAAGATGGCTAAAATTCGCGAAGGCTGATTTTATACTTTCTGTCCAGGGATCTCGCACCTGCGACCACTTACTCGCACCTGCGGCTTCGCAGGTGCGATGCTCCTTTTGCACCTGCGATCTCCCCTAGAACCTCCCAAATACGCACCTGCCATTCATCTTCCGCGCCTGCGACCTCGCAGGTGCGACAAATTCCTCGCACCTGCGGACCACTCCCCACTCAGCCAAATCTTGCACCTGCGGAGCCCAGTCCGCTCCTGCGGAACCGCACCTACGGCTCCCTTTCCGCAGGTGCGAAAACACCATCAACAACAACCTGCAGAATCACCAAAGTCACTCCAAACTTCCCGTTAACCACCCAAAACCATCCCGAGCCCCTCGGGACCCCAACCAAACATACCAACGCATCATGTATGACCATTAAAACTTAGCTGAGCCTTCGAAACACCAAAAACAACGTCAAAACTCCAAAAACTCACCGAATTCAAGCCTATGAACATTGAAATTTCTAAATTCCACCAACGATGCCGAAACTATCCAAAACAACTCCGATTGACCTGAATATTTGCAGACACATCCAAAATGACATTACGAACCTGTTCCAACTGTAGGAATTCCATTCCGACCCCGATAGCCTATTTTCCACAGCCAACCGGAAATCGCCAAAACTAACTTTCGCCAATTCAAGCCTAATTCTACACCGGACATCACAAAAACATTCCGGACACGCTCCTAAGTCTCAAATCACCTAATGAAGATATCCGAGCTATCAAATCCGTATTCCGAGGTCATTTACTAATAAGTCAACTCCGGGTTGACTTTTCCAACTCTAAGGTTACTTTTAGAGACTAAGTGACTCAATTCCTTCTATAACCACTCCAAACCCGATCTAACCAATTTTAACTCATCATGAACAGTCTAACAAATCTACAACAAGGCAGAAACAAAGAAAATAATGCATGTTCTACGTAACGACCGGCCGGGTCATTACATTCTCCCCCTCTTAAACAAACGTTCGTCCTCGAACGGGTCTAGAAACATACTTAAAGTCTCAAACAAGTAAGAATATCTTCTCCACATCTCCCGCTCGGTCTCCTAAGTGGCCTCCTCTACTGGCTGACCTCTCCACTGCACCTTCACTGAAGCTATCTCCTTTGACCTCAACTTCTTGACTTCGCGAGCCAAAGTAGCCACTAACTCCACCTCATAAGACATATCACCCTCGAGCTGAACTGTACTGAAGTCTAAGACATGAGACGGGTCACCAACATACTTCCGGAGCATCGACACATGGAATACCAGATGCACACTCGATAATCTGGGCGGCAAGGCAAGTCTGTAAGCCACCTCTCCAACCTTCTGAAGCACCTCAAACAGACCAATGAACCGGGGACTAAGCTTTCCCCTCATCCCGAACCTCATAACACCCTTCATGGGTGACACCTTCAGCAGTACCTTATCACCCACCATGAAAGACACGTCCCGAACCTTCTGGTCTGCATAGCTCTTCTATCTGGACTGAGCCGTGTGAAGTCGCTCCTGAATCAACTTCACCCTCTCCAATGCATCCTGAACCAAATCCGGGCCTAACAACATAGCCTCACCGGGCTCAAACCAGCCAACCGGAGATCTACACCTCCTACCATATAAAGCCTCATACGACGCCATCTAAATACTAGATTGGTAGCTGTTATTATATGCAAACTCTGCTAATGGAAGAAACTGATCCCACGAACCACCAAAATCAATCACACAGACACGCAACATGTCCTCTAGGATCTGGATAGTCCGCTCTGAATGCCCGTCGGTCTGGGGATGAAATGCTGTGCTCATCTCTACCTGAGTACCCATACCTCTCTGCACAGCCCTCCAAAACTGAGATGTGAACTTAGTACCTCTGTCAGAAATAATAGAAACTGGGACCCCATGCAATCGGACAATCCCCCTGATGTAAATACCATCTAACCTCTCTGAAGTATAAGTAGTACTGACAGGAATGAAGTGCGCGGACTTGGTCAGTCAATCCACAATGACCCAAATAGCATCCAATCCCTTCGAAGTCCGTGGAAGCCCAACTACAAAGTCCATGGTGATCCGCTCCTACTTCCATTCCGGAATAGCTATCTCCTGAAGCAATCCACCTGGTCTCTGGTCCTCACACTTGACATGCTGACAGTTGAGACACCGTGCTACATACTCAACAATATCCCTCTTCATCCGCCTCCACCAATACTGCTGTCTCAGGTCCTGGTACATCTTCGTGGCACCCGGATGGATGGAATACCGCGAGCTATGGGCCTCTGCCAAAATCAACTCTTGAAGGCCATCTACATCGGGCACACAAATACGGCCCTGCATCCTCATAACCCCGTCATCATTAATAGTCACATCCCTGGCATCACCTGGACGGACCTTGTCCTGAAGAACCAACAAACGACAGTCATCATGCCGACGTGCTATAATCTGATCATAGAGAGAAGACCGAGAAGCCATGCTAGCTACCACCCACGGAGGGTCTGACAAATCCAACCTCACAAGCTACCCTGCTAAGGCCTGAACATCATGTGCTAAAGGTCGCTCTGCATTTGAAAGATAGGCTAGACTCCCCAAACTCCGTGCTTGGCGACTCAGGGTGTCGGCCACCACATTGGCCTTCCCCGGATGATATAGAATGGTGAGGTCATAATCCTTGAGAAGATCCAACCATCTCCTCTGGCGTAAATTCAAATCCTTCTGCTTCAGTAGGTACTATAAACTATGATGATTAGTAAAAATCTCACACTGAACCCCATATAAATAATGATGCCAAATCTTCAAAGAATGAACAATGGAAGCTAGCTCAAGATCGTGCACTGGATAATTCTTCTCGTGCACCTCAACTGTCTATACGGGTAGGCAATCACCCTATCGTACTGCATCAAAACCGCTTCCAAGCCAACTCTGGAAGCATCACAGTAGACTGTATAAGAACCAGAACCAGTAGGCAAGACTAATACCGGAGCTGTGGTCAATGCTGACTTGATCTTCTAAAAGCTCTCCTCACACTCATTGGACCATCTGAATGGAGCACCCTTCTGGGTCAATATGGTCAGTGGTGAAGCAATAGAAGAGAATCCCTCCACAAAATGACGGTAATAACCCGCCAAACCAAGGAAACTCCTAATCTCTATAACTGAGGACGGTCTGGGCCAACTCTGCACCGCCTCTATCTTCTTTGGGTCCACCTGAATACCCTCACTAGAAACCACGTGACCCAAGAAGCTACCAAACTAATCCAGAACTCACACTTGGAGAACTTTGCATAAAGCTTCTCCTCTCTAAACCTTTGCAACACAACCCGCAAATGTTGAGCGTGCTCCTCCTGGCTACGAGAATACACCAGGATGTCATCAATGAACACAATAATGAATGAATCAAGGTAAGGCTTAAACACGCTGTTCATCAAGTGCATGAACGCGGCTGGGGCATTGGTTAGCCCAAAAGACATAACCAAGAACTCATAGTGACCATATCTGGTCCTGAAAGCAGTCCTCAAAATATCAGAATCCCGAATCTTCAACTGGTGATACCCCGAACTCAAGTCAATCTTGGAGAACACCTTAGCTCCCTAAAGCTGATCAAATAGGTCATCAATGCGAGGCAAAGGATACCGGTTCTTCACCGTAACCTTATTCAACTGCCTATAGTCAATTCACATTACGAACAACACTGGTGCACCCCAGGGTGATACACTAGGCCGAATGAACCCCTTATCAAGGAGTTCCTGAGGCTGCTACTTCAATTCCTTCAACTCTGTTGGGGCCATGCGGTAAGGCGGAATAGAGATAGGCTGGGTATCTGGCAACAAGTCAATACCAAAGTCAATGTCCCTGTCAGGTGGCATGCCTAGCAGGTCTGCAGGGAATACATCCGGAAACTCACGGACCACAGGAACATAATCAATAGAAGGAGTCTCACTACTAACATCCCTCACAAAGGCCAGATAAGACTCACATCCCTTCCCAATCATACACTGAGCCTTCAGATAGGAAATCACCCTACTAGGCACATACTCCACCGAACCTATCCACTCAATCCTCGGCAATCCGGGCATAGCTAAGGTCACGGTCTTGGCGTGACAGTTAAGAACAACATGGCACGGAGATAGCCAATCCATGCCCAATATCACATCGAAGTCAACCATGCTAAGCAATAACAGATCCACCCGGGTCTCCAGACCCCCAATAGATATGACATAAGACCGGTACACCCATTCTACCACAACTGTATCCCCCACTGGAGTCGACAAACGAACAACTGAAATCAAGGACTCACGGGGCATACCCAAGAAATGTGCAAAGTATGATGAAACATATGAATACGTGGAACCAGGATCAAATAATACCGAAGTATCTCGGTGACAGACGGAAATAATACTTGTAATCACTGCATCTGAAGCTATGGCATTTGGTCTGGCCGGAAGTGCATAGAAACGGGCCTGTCCTCCACCTGATCGACCTCCCCCTCTAGGGCGGCCTCGGACTGACTGACCTCCACCCATGGCTGCCTGGGCGGGTGGTGTAGAAACTGGTGCTGATGTTGGAGGCTGGCTCCTATGCTGATAAGAACTACCAGAAAGGTGGGGACAATACCTCTTGATATGACCTGTATCCCCACACTCGAAACAACCCCTCTCAGCAAAAGACGGTGGGGACTGAAGGGAACCCCTGGAACCAGAGTAGCTGCTAGAAAAGCCATGTGCTGAAGAACCCTGAACTGATGGTGGCTAGGATGAGCTCTGGGATGGAAGTGCATTGAATGATGAACGGCCCGGATGAGAACTAGGAGGGCCGTGTCCAGATGAAGTATCACTGTAAACTGGACGGGCTGGCTGAGGAGGTCTGAATGGACGACCTCTGTTATACTGAGTCTGACCTCCCGAGTGAACACCACCATAACTACCAGATCCTCGAGGCCTCTTGGCCTCCCTCGCAACCCGCTCCTGGCGGCGCACTGACTCAATCTCCCTGGCTATGTCAACTACCTCCTCAAAAGAAGCCCCAGACACCATCTCCCTGGTAAAAAAGATTCGTAACTGATAAGTAAGACCATCAACAAACCTCCGGATCCTCTCTCTGTCTATGGGAACTAGCCAGATGGCATGACGGGCTAACTCAGAGAACCTCATCTCATACTGCGTCATGGTCATATCTCCCTGACGCAACTGCTCGAACTCTCTGCGGGACTATGGTATATACTTCTCCAAAACGAGAATGGAGAACTGGTACCATGTAAGGGGCGCTGCATCAGTGGGCCTACGCCTCTCATAGGCCTCCCACCAAGCAAGTGCAGCTCCTGAAAACTGAAAGGTAGTGAATGGAACCGCACTGGCCTCTAATATCCCTATTGTGCGTAGTATCCTCTAACACTTTTCCAAGAAGGCCTGGGCATCCTCACCCTCTGTACCACTAAAAGTCGAAGGTTGGAGTCTACTGAACCTACCCAACCTACGCTGCTCATCATCAGCTAAAGATGGGACCACAAAATCCTGTACCGGAGCAATAGGTTGCACTGGAACTGCCCCAGGTGTCTGAAGTCCCTGGGTGACCTGCTCAGGTGTCCGGGAAGCTAGAGTCTGAATGCCTCCCCCGACCTGAGAAGTAGTAGCAGTAGTGGACATAGCGACGACCTGTGCCAGACCGGTGCACACCGTCAGAATCTGCGCTAAGGTCTCCTGAAGACCTTGAATCACAATGGGCACTGTTGGTGGCTGAGCCTGTCCCGCTGGTATCTCAGCTGCGGGAACCTGATCCTAGACAATGGGAGGATCCATAGGTGCTGCCCCAACTGCTGTGTGGGCTGCAGCACGGCCTCGTCCACATCCTCGACCTCTGGCTGGTCCTGCTAGTGCCTGGTCACTGCTGTTGGTAGCACGAGTCCTAACCATCTGTGAGAGAGTGAAAACAACAAGAGTTTAGTTCCAGAATTCAACATAGTCGCACGAAAGAATTCAAAGATGTGGAATTTTCCTAAGGGTTCTGTAGCCTCTCGAAGATAAGTACAGACGTCTCCGTGCCGATCCGCAAGACTCTACTAAACCTGCTCATGGCTGGTGAGACCTATTCAACCTAGAGTTATGATACCAACTTGTCATGACCCAATTTCGGAGTCGTGATGGCGCCTGTCGTGGAACCAGGCCAGCCACCTAACTATAACAGTTCTAGGTTCGATTATTGGAGAAAATGCTCATTTTTAATAAATCCAAATCAGTAATAGTAGAAATTCAGAATTTGGAAACAATTTAGGGAAGGAAAACAAAATTCAAATACTACAGCCTCGGATCCGGTGTCACGCAGTCATGAGCTGCTAATACATAAATAAGACCCAAAATAAGGGAAAATGATCAACATAGTCTAAAAGTAATACGACAGGTAGAATAAGAGAAGAGATGGCGAGATCACGGTCGCCAGCTGCTACCTCGTCAACTCCGATGAAACTGTTGCAACTGTCGCGCCCCGTTTTTCTATCGCACGGGTTAGGTACAGAGAGATTGGGTTTATGACATTCTGGACAACTCCTTAAAGGAAGCGGTTTAAGGAAGAGTCACCACCTAATGATTTTTATGGTGCGTTAGGGCACCTAGAGTTGATAACTCATGAACTAGTTCGCATTACCAGAGATTGGGTAAGGGCTTGAAATTATCCCAAGGGGAAGGTATTAGGCACCCCTCAAGATCCACAACTGTGGGTCCCAGCCAATAAGTTTTGTGAATTTGGACGGTGAGCAAGTAACAAATAAGGTTCACATAAGAGGGGATTTTAAACAAATATAAAAATTTTTAAAGGTTTTGGAATATCATAAACAAAAGAATTGTCCTAAGTTTAAAGTAATACGGATCACTTCAATGCAATACCCGGTATGTCACACCTCGAAGAGGCGGCTACACGTGGTATTAGCGCACCGGTCATCATATCCGTATTCTACCCTTCCCTCCCCGTAAGGTTATTAAAATGCGTGTGTTGGTCACGAATGCTTATTGCGTGCCATTACCCGTCCCATCCTATAAGTCTTGGAGGGTGTTTAGGACTACTAATCCTACAAGGCAAGAACTAGGCTGAACCCTTAGGTTTAAAGGACAAAATACTAAGCGACATGCATAACAAGTAGGACTGCACATATGAAGGAACACATGGGGACAAATAAAGGCTCACAGATCCCTCCACAGGTAGACATATAATTGGCATGTCTCAAACACACTTAAAGTCTCAATGATAGGAGTTTAAAACAGGAATTTTGAGTAAAACAGTGGGGTTTCAAGCGTTTGATTTTTTTTCTTTTTGGAAAACTTAGTAATAAACAGGAAGTTCAGTTAAAAATAGAGCAGTTTAGAGAAGAGTGATTGATTAAAAATCCAGTAGTCTAAGGGCAGTATCAAAAGTGTGCGACATTTTTAGAAACTTTCAGTAACAGAGATGAATAACCTTTAGGGAATCAGTAATCAGAAGCAAAGCAAGATTTTAAATAAACAGAGTACTTTGCACAGACGTGACTTACTTTAAAACCCAATAATTCAAGAACCAAGAGTTTAAAGGAGTTTTAGTAAAAAGAAGAGTGAATGCACAATTTCAAAAATCAGTAATTAGGAACAGAGCAGGAGTTTTTAGAAAGAAATGGAATGAACTTCAGAAAACAAGAGTGAAAGCAGCAAGGTTTTAAGGATTTCAAAAGAGACTAATTAGCCTTAAGACCAGCCAAGTATTGAACGACTTATTTTGGTTTTAGTGCGTATTAGGCCTAAGGTTTGCCTAGGCGTCGTATACATTGCCTACTTTAGAAGGTGAACATGCATAGTTAACTCTGATTTTAAGGGATATACGTTGGCAAAATGTTGCAGGTAGTTTAACCATATTTTATTAAATTAAGCATGCGAATTAGGCGTTTTATGATTGCAACTCAGAGAAATATAAGATCCTAAACAATAGGATATCTAATGCACATAGAGATTCCTAAAACATGGTTTCTAGGGTGCAAATGCAGCGATGACCTTATGCAGTTGATTTCTCTTGTTATTAACTGATCAGAATTAGGGGATGAGTGTGATTACATGCTGAAAGTGAAAGTCCTAAAACATGATTTCTAATATGTGAAATGCATGTCCTATGCATGTTATCTAATGCACAAATAAGTAAGTATGGTCCTATAAGCATGTTTTCTACCCATTACCTCAAGGCATGCAACTATCCGGCCCCAATCATTCGTTTACAAATTATTACAGACCATAATAAATGAATTACAATAATGAAAAAAGGAAAATAAGAAGTTATTCTATAGGGAGCCTTCAATCAGGCCCAATCTTCCAGACTCACCCCTCTCAATTTCACAGCCTTACATCAACCTGGGTGCGGCAAAGCTCCCAAAGGCCTTGGTGTGGGCCCTGGCCAATACCGGCACCCAGCAAATGCCCATGGTTAAACAAGTGCAGTGTAGAGTACCCTACCTCAGTGTCTCAAGGTTCAGAGGGAACTCATGGTCCCTAAGCGATGCATACACTGGGGGGAGGGGGGGGGGGGGGGAACCTAAAAGTCTAGGAATTGTGTGAAGTGCAGGAAGAAGATCAAGAAAGGGAATTTTGAAATCACTTATAGACTAACAGAAGAAATAATTTTGAAATAGGAAGTAACGACAACTAATCACAACTCAGTAGAGTTCCAAGCAAACAAACACAAACATGGAAAATGGGATTCAAGGGACAAATAATAGGGCAGTGTATAATCAGTTTAAAGTTACAGGTTCACAAATATAGATTAGAGGGTAACATGAGATTGGTTTTGAACAAAAGAAGTAACAACACCTAGTCATAACTCAGTGGAGTACCAGAAAGGAGTCACAACAGAAAAGGGGATAAATAAATCACATAGTGACACACAAAGATACATAAACTTAAGCATAGCTGCACAAATCAAGGCAACCAAGTATAAACATGATAGTAGATAGTGACTACAGTAGGTGACACTAAGAGCAAGTGATAGTCACACAAGTCAAGTCATAAGTAGAGTGAATAATAATAGATAAAGGTTTAGCAGGATCATGGACACATAAAAATTGAACAGGAAAGAGATGGCTTGCAGATGCACACATGAGTAAGTAAAGACCATAACAGTGTTGACTTAATCACAAACAGGTAAAGAGGCAAGCATGACAAGTATCACATGCAAACATGTATCAATTGTATGTAAAACAATAGAAGCATTGGTAGAGGACAGTTAAGAACATAACATGCTGAAATATGAATAAGCACATTGGTTCAGAGTTTTGAAAAGTTAATCAGGACATACCAGTGGTGCAAGTAAAGAGCAGCAGCGGAGGGTAGCAAATAGCACATTATAGCCTTGGCTTAGAAGCCGACTAATAGCAAGCAACAGTGAGTAGCAATAGAGACAAGAGAGAGAGAGAGAGCAAAGAGAAGCAGAGCACTAGAGAATAGTATAGAGAGAATTGAGCAATGTTCGACCTCCCAGGTTAATGAAAGAGTAAGAGTATTTATATCTTTCAAAGCAGTAGTGAAATAAGGTAAGAATCAAGTCCAGTAGTAATTAAAGGACTTTGAAATCAATTAGTCAAGAGATAAGGCAAGTTTTTATTTGAAAAATATTGAGAATCAGTAGCATATAGGGACGGAATAATCAATACATGACAAATAAGGAAAAGATCCATGTAATTTGGTAATAATAACTTAATAAAAAGTAAGGATCAAAAGACCCCTTTAGTTAAGGAGTCACTTCACACGGTAAAAAACAGGTAAATAAGGAAAGAATAACAAGCACATAATAGGCAATTGGGGAAGGTACATGAAGGTTCAATTAAGGTAATAGCCAAACGGTACAATTAATTGTAAAATAAGCAAGAGAAATAATCAGTAGTGTAAAGAATATCACAAGGAATCAATCAGAGGAAATCAATCACAGGAAATTAAGGATTCAAATGTTAACAGTACTGATATTAAAGGACATTCCATGAATGAACATATAAGCAGAGTATAAGCAAGCAAAATTGAATCGGAACCCTCGTATAACAACAAAATCAGAATCAATCGACGCATACTCATGAGAACACAACAAGCAAATGGAGCAAGTAAACATATATATCGAAATCAAGTCAGAAACTAGGGTTATGACTACAGATTAGGGTTTTAGCAAAAATCAAACAACAAAGTAAAACCTCGAACAAACAGGCAAACATAAGAAGAATCGTGAAATAAAACTGAGAAATCAGAATTTAAATCGTTCAAAAGGGGTTCTAAGAACCCTAGTTCTTAAAAAGAAAAAATCGTTCGAAGAGTACAAGTATTTTAAGAAAAATAGGTGAAAATCATCGAGATAAACATAGATCAGTTGCAAATCTTGGAAGAAGTTGAAAGGTCAAGAATTAGGGTTTCAGAGATAGGACCCATAGATAGTCGAAAAACCTGTTGTAATACTCAGAGATGGTGGTAGCCGGAACACCACCGAGTTGAACCTCGCCGGAGAAGGCCGGAAACGTCCAGGCAGGAGCCTCCATGGCCGTTCTGGCATGGTTGAAGTCTTCAAAGGGTCTTAGAGACGAAGTAACTAGAGAGACATAGCTTCATGGTGGCCGGTGGTTGAAGGGGTGAGCCTGGAAGTGGCCGGAGATGAAGGCCATTGGAGAAGATGAAGGGCCCAGAAGGCTCTAGAGAGATGAGGGAGAAGAAGAGTCGAGAAGAGAGAGAGTGGGTCTTGGAAAATGAGAGACGGGGAGGGGGGGGGAAGTTAGATTAATTATGGTAAGAGAGAATTTAGGTCGTTGATCTTATTTGATCAACGACTTAGATTTAATCAGGTTTAATCAGGGGTTAGGCCGGGTAATTTCAAGACTGGGCCGGGTCGTTTAATTGGGGTCTGGGTTAGGTTAATTGGGTTCAAAATGTGGCTATGTTTTAAATGAAATAGGCTAGGTGTTAAATACCCAATAAAAATAGTTAATTAATTAATAAAACAGCTAATAATTATATAAAAAATGAAATTAAGGTAGTTAAATGATATTAAATACAAACAATGAATAATTATCGAATTAAAATAGCATAAAATGTGCAATTAGGCTATAGTTGCAAAATTATAGTAATTGAAATTAAATAAGACACAATCAGCCAATTTACAAAATAATTGGATTTTAATAAATAACAAGTGATTATAAATGACATACTTAACTGGGAAATATTTTGAAATTATTTTAGAGCCCCATTTATGAATTATAAAAATATACAACATTGAATAAATAGGGAAGTAATTTAGATAAAATATGAAACAAAATTGGAAAAATACTCATTATTGCAAAGGGTGATTTTGAAAGCTTATATACAAATTTGAAAAATAATTTGAGGAAAAATTGGGTATCAACAGCAACTCACTGACCAAAGCTGGATCTCAATGTACCTGGATCTGCACACAAGATGCAGGGTATAACGTGAGTACACCAACTCAGTAAGTAATGAAAACAACCTATGGGCTGAGAGGTAGTGACGGACTAAACCTCCGGTAGTTATGAACAACAACATATAACATGAACATGACAATTAGTAAGAATTAAGCCCAATGCACCAAGTTATGTCTGTGTCTTTGCATAAGTTCATGTAAAAATCAGAAAATGATATGTACCCAGTACCCAAACCCTCATAAGGAAGTCTACTCAGTACCAAGATTGGCCATGAAGCCCAGGGAAGGTCCATCCCGGAGTATAGATAAACACAGTTACATAGTCACTCAGTACTGAGGAACAAGGCCAATCCAGCCCCACAGAGAAGATCCATCTCCGGAACAAACCCCACGGAGAAGAACCATCTCCGGAACATATCGCTCGGACAAGATCCATGTCCAGGGAAGATCCATCCCTCAATATATTTGCGCTCACTGGGGGTGTAAA